>VZSG01000492.1:497028-515400 GCA_013398315.1 Nothoprocta pentlandii | reverse complement strand
CTCTGCTCCTTTTCATGCATATGTCCACTCCATATATCCTCGGATGGCTGGCTATTTCAGTTTGTGTTACCACTAACATTGTTTTAACACTAACATTTTTGCCAAAAGATATGAGATTCTAAAAGTAGAAACATAAATTCCAGTTCACTGGATCTTTAAAACATGTGGAGCAACACTAGATTTGTTTTTAGACTTTTGTCTGTTTTATTTAAAGCAAAAAGGGAAAGAAATATACTTTTGTCAGAATAGTCTACCCTGTGAAGTCATCATTAGGCCTTGCCCTTTCCCTTTTTTTATAGGGCTGAGTAGGATTTCCAAACAAATAAGTGTTCAGTAAATGATTTTAGGACTTGAAATCTTAGAAGTAATTTTGGGGTGGAAAACAAATGGGCAAATGAACTGAACACAGGCAGGAAGATGAATGTAGTGGGAAAATCTCTTCTCTTACACCTGAAGACCATATTGCTAAGAAGTTGATAGTGTTTCATATAAAGGGCACAAGGGCTGATGCCACAATGATGAAGACATACCTGAGAATGGTTTGCATCCACAAAGCCCACTGATCACTTGGAGACACTTCTATAACTTGGAGTTATATAGCTTTCAATATGTAACTTCATTCAAAAGAATCCACTTCATGTGCTTTAAGATCACTTGCAATGAAAATCAAAGATTAGTTTGTGAGGATCTTAATAAGGGACGGTTGCTTTCAAAATGAAGTCTTGATGCAAACAAAAATATTTATATAAATATTCCTTGAGAGTTCAAATTTACTTCCTTTTCCTGTGTCCCATTCCCTGATTCTTCAGCATTTCATTCTTTCTGTTCCTTCCCTCTTCCTGTTTATTGTATAGCTTTCTTCTTCTGAACTCCCTCAGAGTTAATTGATACAGATTCAGATCACTCTGAAGATCCTCCTCCTGTGTCCTTCATTACAATCTCTTTCTCCTATAGCTCCTGATATCCTCCTGAGATGTTTTTTTTTCCACTCTGCAGCAATCATTATTACCATATTTTTGTGATCTCATTTTTCACAGATGAATAGTATTCAGCAGCTTTTGCTGAGGAAAAACTGAGGACTAGATGCTGCAACTGATTGCATGAAAATAAATGGCTAAGTTACCCTCTCACCTTCCCCTCAGCTACACTGGTATGTGTCTTCTGAAGAAAGCCACTTTGGAAAAAAAAATGTGTGTAAAAGGATTGATTGCAAAGTATCTGTGAAATGTGCCTATATATTTAAAATTCTGTGACTCATAATTAATTGAAAATATTTTTTGTATTCAGCCACTGGAATCTGTGAAGCAGGTAGCAAATATCAACGTTGTATCTATATATGTACTACTTTTTCTCTATAAATGAAGTTTAACTCATAAGTAACTCATAAGAAATCATAAGGACAGATATAAAGCAAGGAGAGCTATGAAGATAAATACTAAAAAGTATTCATCTATTCCTCTAGGCTTTCCTGAAATCTGCAGATTCTTACATGTGATATCCTGGATTCATAAGGGTATATAGAAATTGCTGAAGTTGTTAAAGTTTAGTGAAGTTTTCTGTTTCTTATGGCTCATCTATTAGTAAAAAATACTGTGTCATGAAAGTTGACCAAAACTAACTCCATAGAGGTCTGTCCATGCAGTGAGATATTATCACTCTCTTGAAGAATTAAACTTTTAATTTTAATCCGTTAGTGCACGACATTGCACGACATGCAATCTAGATGTGTCTCAGGAACAGGCTTCACACCACCTTATTCTGGGCATATCTTGAATGTGCAAAAGTTAGAGAAGTGTATGTTGTCTGTCAGATTATAGAAGAAGAAACTGCCATCCGTAGGAAAATTCATCATCCATAAGATCTGGACAGCCTTGTTTCAGTGGGAGCTGGAGAATATCAGATTCCACTATGGGTCTTGACTGTTCAAAGTTCTGGCAATTAGTGATGTCTTTGGTTTTCTTCAGCTATGTGGTGCAGATCTGAGTGCTGCTGGCACTTATTCCGTATGTCCTTGACGTATATAATCTCATATCCCATAAACTCAGCAGGAACAGCAGGAATTTCATACTTAATACAATTTTTCAAGCAGCAAGAGTTGCTGCAAATGAAATGCCACATTCTAACCATGTGCACACACACTCGATAATTTATCCTAGTGTATTCATCAAATTTTTGTTCATTTTGAAAATGTAATAACACATCTGTAGCTATATCACAAGATTCTTAACCACTTTGAGTATCCCTTTTCTTGCATATGTTGGAGATTTTATTTTTGGTGATGACATTTTTAGTTGATAATTTTTGCTCACATTCTTTACCAACTTCCCACTAATTTAATGGTGCAGAATCTAGAGTCAGGGGATTAGATTACCATTTTTTGAGTAAGCCCATTATAAACGGGAAGAGAAATGTGTTAAAGACTTAGGAACCAACTTGACAAGCAAATGTTGTCCTATTTCCAGCAACTTCATCCCTGAGCAGTGCTCCCCAGCTGTCTCCATTATCTCTTTTACAGCTGGCAGCTCTACTGAGAAAAGAGTAAGGAACTTGTCTAACTCTTGTCTTACCCTCCTCAAGTCCTAGGAAAAGATGGGAGTGCATGGCTCCTGATGCTCTGCTTTATCCTGTATATCATTCAGAAAAGTAAAAACTGTAATCAGCAGCAAATGCTATTCTCTGTTCCTCAGCCCCAGCCCCAGTTTAGAGGAACCTCTAACATATAAAATCTGCCAGTAATTTTTGATGGATTAAGGGCCAGTGTATCCTGGACTACAGCATATTCCATTCCAGTGCCCTTCCTTCTTCATGCATCTGCATCAGGAAAGTCGAGAGAGAAGCAGATGACTTGTGCCATTTCCCATCACAAGTGCATCATTCACTTTGCTTTGTTACTGACCATGGTAGCACCAATGTGCAGCTGAAGTAGAACATCTAGGGATCTAATTTTATACTTCTTAATATCCATATGAGGACAAAATTTCTAAACCCTTATGTTATAGCATTAGGACATAACGTCTTTGTTCGAAATGCCATTATAATCTCATTATATGCAGTCAACTAGTCTGTGCAAAAATGTGAGATAGTCCTTCATTTTTTTTTATTGGTCCTCTACAGAATATACCTATTCTCTTAAGATCAGGACATTTCTACCTGTCAAATTCATTTAGAAACAGATTGTACTTGACTCCTACTTATTTTAAATCCTTCTTCTTGTGGTTTCTCTGCTTCTGTTTATAGGAATACTTGAAATGACAGATTCTATTAAGAATTGCAATTTTTAATAATTTTAATTGCAATTGCAATTATCTCAATTTCTTAAAATCCAGAAAACTGCACTAGTTTCTAATATGGAATATCCAGTGACAGAAGCATATTAAGTACTCATAAAGCTATTCACTATCAATCTGCACATTGTTGCCCTTACAAAACAACCATCACTGCAGAATTGGAGAGGATGATTTTCAGCCGCTACAGCTATTGCAGGTCTTATTTATTGACCTTGTTATTATACCACATAATGACATTTCTGTGCACCAAGATGGTAATTTTATCTTGTTTTCCAAGATATATGGCATAAGCCTCTTCACAAAGTGAGAGTTACTATTCACTGACATACGCGTTCTTGTCACACAATGTGTGCTACCTATTTGTTTGCTCTGACTGGAGAACTCTTGAGCAAGTTTAATAAATATGAAGGGTTTAGAAAGTTTGTATATATAGAGAGAGATTAGATGATACAACTTAACTAGCTGTAGCTAAACAAGACCTGAGAAGAATGTCTTTTTAGGGCTGAGAAGTGTTGCTGTGCAGTAGGATAAAAATCCACTTTAATTTATCCTTCTTTCCAGATTAATATCAAATAGAAATGAATGCTGACAATGAATGATATAAACAGCAGAATAAGAGGACAACCTGGCTCCAAGCTGATGCTATACACTAAGACAAACACTATGTCAAATCATGACTGCTAGGCTGTCACAAAGTGCAGACAGACATAGAAATCAATGCATTTCAAAGATGACAGTTAGGTAAATACTCTTCCAGTGAAACACTAAAAGTAGAGCAGGAAAAATGACAGATGAAAAACATTCTCTCACAGTCATACAGTACAGAATGGAACAAATCCGGGGACAAACATAACTGTTGTGATAGAAAACAAACATGCAAGAAAAAAATAAGGAGTGATGCCTGTGACATGATGTATCAGGCATCAAAATCTGAGGAAAAAGAATGTGCATTTTTCTTTTTTAATTAAGCATAAATAAAGTTCATGCTAGGTCTTTGATTGCTGGAAACAATTATACTTGTTCTCTCTAATCAAAGTCACAGTCAATTACTGCCAATTCTGAGACTGGCCTTCCCTGTTTAATCAAATCAATACTCTTGGGAATGGGAATACTTTGAAGCATCTGGATAACCTTATCTAATCCCTTAGAATACATAGTAGCAGGTTTGTTTTTTTTTTTTTATGTTTTCTCTATTTGAAGGTCTTCATCTAGAAGGAAATTTAACTTTCCTGTCTTCAAGAGGGAAAAAATAAACTCATCTCCTATTTCAGTTCTCATTTACATAAATGGGCATACCAGAAATGACAAGATCTGCCTGGAAATGTTCTGCTGACTGATATTTGAAGAGAATAGACAGAAAATGAAGAAGTAAGTTGTAGGTTTTGTCAACATTTGTCAACTTTCCACTGGAAAAAAAAAATGAATGCACACAATTTCTTTCATGTTTATTTTCAATTTGAATTGTTTCAATATTAGTGTACGTTCTCCTTAATTACCACAGTGTTCCAGGTGAGCTGCAGTTCACTTAGATTAAGACAAACTTCTGTCTATGGTCTGGACTTCATGGCTTAAATTGCATCTATTCCATCCATGACTGAGCCGGGTATAACTGAGGTAAAGTAGTCTCAGTGGGCCATAAAAGACAGAAAGAGTATACCTAAAACTATAACTAAAAACATATCCATTAAAGGCATAAAAACAAACCTAAGTTATAACTCTTAGAAGAAATAGTGAGAAGCTTGGTGGCTACAGCTGAATACAAAACAAAATGGTTTGAATCAAAACTGAATTCCAAAGTGAAATGTTGTTTATTATGCTATAGCTCAGATCAGATGTCTAAACATTTCCAATTCCCATAATTTTAATTTGCATTGATAAAAAGTCAATGTTTTGCTTTTTCAGTTTAATCTAAATCTAAGTGCAAATAAGCGTATTAATACATTATGATATTGAATGCATAATATCATAATTTCTAACAAAATTTCCCAGTTTTTACCAACTACTAATGGCCTTTGGAGAGATTCAGGATGATGAGGTTTATAATGTCAGAGTCATAGATGAAAATATGAGGAATAGCTGACAAGAAATAATATGAATGTAAAACTACAAATCTGAGACAAGTACATAATTGTCATGGTATAATTTCATCTGATTTTATGTGTTATTAAATATCAAAAAAAATCTCTTTTAGCAAAGTGCAAATAGGAACATACTAATCTGCAGATTTATATTTCAGACAGTAAAAAAGGAAACAACACAATACTTGATTAGCATGAACAGACTTCTGACTTTTTTTCTTTTTTTTTTTTTTAATGTGAAGTTGTTTAACTGAAAGGAAGGTGATTTATTGAGTTCACCAAGCAGTTAAGGTGAACAGTTCACAGAAATGACACAACTGTAGGCTCTTTTCTTGTGTATGAATTTCCTCAAAGCAAGCTGTGAATTTTCTGAGCGTAACTGTAATTAAACATATTTAATGAACAATTCTAAATCTGCAGTTTATTTGCAAAAGCTCTATATACAAATTCAATATTCAAAATTCAAGCTGTTTGATTAAGTCAGTAGGCACATAATACGTTTCTATTTCAAAGCTTGATTCTTCATATCAAAAGCTTGATATGAATCATTTAGAATTTGCTTTTTGCAAATACTCTTCAATAATATGCTCAAAATTCATCAAACATTATTGTTAGTACCTCTATTCAACAGAATAGTTACAGAAAGCAAACATTACCCAACCCAAATCACCGAAATATCTATGCAACTTTCCAGTGAAAGGAGGTCTAGTTGGCAAATGGAATTTATCAGTATAAAAGAAGAAACTGCAATTGCTTACTCAACTTGGGGAAAAATGACATTCATGTCCTGCAAATGACCTGCAAAATATGTAGATCCCTTAAATATATATGAGTAACAAATATGTATTGCTACTCTTACATATTTTTTCTAACAAAACTCTTTATTTATCTAAAGTTTAAATATAAAATGAAAGTATAGTTACCTATGGAGGCTGAATGTACTATACTTATCTGAATTATTCTGTTCATAAATTTGGAAGGTACATTTTTTCAGCTACCAAGCAATACACAAATATGGAAAACTGCTTACCTAAGCTTTCTTTCAGTGCTATAGAAAATACTAACAGAACAATTAAATCATTAGTTCAATGGGAGTTGCAGTGCATACAGATAATAAATATATGGACCTTATTCTCTTATATCTTCATTGTCTGAGCTTCTTTCCTTTTATTGGAAGGCTTACAGAACTACAAAAGCCATGATAACCGAAAAACTTAAAAGTGCAACCTCTGTTACTTTAACATTTGAATACTGTGTGTCAAGGCATTGTTTATAATAGATAATGAAATGGGGATGAGGGAGAAAACACACCTCTGAAAGACTTTCTACAAAAAAAAAAAAAAAGGATGAACACGTAGTTCTTTGCACAAAGCATTAGAAAATACTGTGATATTTTATTATTAAAAATGCTGCTGAAAAGTTTATACATATGTGTCCAGCCATATATATCTTCTATCATTACTTAAGGCAAAAAAAAAAAAAAAAAAAAAAAAAAAAAAAAAAAAAAAAAAAAAAAAAAAAAAAAAGCAAAACAATAACAAAAGAAACCATTAAACCCTGCGTGCCTCTTAAGATCAAGAATGTAAGCCTGGGAAGGTACTTTTTTTTTACAGTTTGAAATGTGTGTTTTGATATCAGTAGTATAGAATTCCATGAAGACCCTATAAATCTGTTCCTTTTATAAATCATACATTGGTTGGGATGTCTTAAGTTATTAAATCAACTTGATTGCAATTACTTTTAAAAGCTAAAATCATTCACTTACAGGATTTCTTTTTTTTTTTTTTTTAACCCAAATGTCACAAGCCTGACACAGTACTGTACATATTGCTAGCAGAAGACAATGGGAAATACTAAACAAATACTGTAGTTCACATTACAAACATATCCAACTGATTATGATGCTAAGCATCATTGCCTTTTTTTCTTTTTTTTTTCTTTTTTGTTTTTTTTTGTTCTTTTTTTCCCTCATTTTTTAAAGAGTCATAAACTGCTGCATCTGAGCTGAGGCATTACATAGGTGGTGGAAATGGCCTGGTATAGAGTTAGCATTAATCAACATGATGTGATGGATCAGTGAAAAAGACAGTTTTCTATTTGCTACTATTTGTACTTTGGGCTTGTTTCTTCTTCAAATTTCAACCTGGTCATCCAGGTCAAGGGTATAATACATTTATCAAATATACAGAATTATATCAGCTACTTGTTGCATTTTTATCATGTCATTTTCTTGCTTTTTATTTCTTTCTTTTGGTATAGCATTTCTCTGCTATAACATGGGAGTTGTGCTGATGAACAGACCTCAGTGAATCACCTTGTCTATGATTTTATATTTCAGGATGAATATTTCAAAGCCTTTTATCAAAAAAAAAAAAAAAAAAAAAAAAAAAAAAAAAAAAAAAAAAAAAAAAAAAAAAAAAAAAAAAAAGCCTTAAAAAAAAAAAAAAAAAAAAAAAAGAAGAAGAATAGAAATCAAAATGAGATACAAGGCATCTTGTGTTAGATTCTGTATGGGACATACGATATTTGATGCAGTTTAGTTGTGAATTAATAATATAAAATATATCTGGATAATCACGTTCAAGTGCAGACCAATTTTGTTCAAATATCTTTGGTTACTCTCTCTTGATGATGCAGCAACTTTCTAAGACAAAATATAAAGCAACCTTCATTTGTGAGAACCTATTCCTAGCTTTTCACATTCAAATCAGCTGTTTATATGAAACTGTTGTTGTTGTTGTTGGATAGCTGTGCTTGGCCCTCAGTTTTCCAATTAAGGAAGGGCAGAAGGAATAATCAGCAACAAACTACACCAATCAGGCTTGTGATGCTCTGGAATCTGCAGACAGATTCAGACATAGAACATCCAATGATCTCTCTGCTTCTCTCACCTTGCATTCACTGACTATGGAGCTGTTGTGTATACAATAGATCAGCAAAACTGGCATTTTCTGACAGGTATGCTCTCAAACAGAAAACCAAAATACTGGACAGAGCAATTTGTTATACACCGATCACTTCTAAACACTTAAAAAAATAGACAACCAGCCAGATACCATTCCCACACCTTCATATTGCATTTTTTCCCTTGCTTAGCAAAGCTGAGAAGGAGCTTTCTCAGCTCAGATTTTTCTGCAACTGCTGGTGAAGATAGAGCTATTTTTCCTTGGAAAGGCTTACCGAAAAGCAGGCTTTCTTTGCTTGTTTCAGGGCACAAAACTCTTCCTAACGTATCACAGTAATCAGTAATTGTAAGAACTACACACTGGACTCTCTGAAATATTATTGAATATCTCTTGGTTCAATTCAACAAGCTTAAAATAGTAATTGTTTTTTTTTTTCCATTTTCTGATTCATTTCTGTGTTGTAAATTCATGAATGATAACACAAATTAAATTATAGGAAAAAAGAAAAGCATTTCAAAAAAGAACAACAATCTCCTATGAATGCTTTAACATGCACTAGTGTAACCTGTAAGACAAATACGCAGGTCACACAGACAATTGTATCCTCTGCATGACGCCATGGTCTGGTATAAATGAAACATGTTAGAAAACCTCATGTCTTTGTTTACCTCTAGTAATTAAGAAGAAAATCCTCCTCTGGGCCTGGAGGAAACAGAGGTGATATGACTAATGTATATACACATAGGTCACAACTGAATGCACAATCTTTCTAAAAGCTCTTTCCAAACTGAAAACATCAATAAAAGCTTCTTCTTTTTTTTTTTTTTTTTTTTTTTTTTTTTTTTTTTTTTTTTTTTTTTTTTTTTTTTTTTTTTTTGTTTTTAAACTTACAGCTATGTACATTTTTACAAAGTTTCTTTAAATATAGTTCAGGCTGGCAAGTCATCTCTTTGCACAGAACTATACGTATTTTACTGCATAGTCAGTCCTCCTCTTTTTTTTTCTTTTTTGTTTTTAATAATAAAATCCTATTTCCCCCTTCTGGATTACAGCTTCAATTGTTGGGTAAAAGCCCATGGTGATGTCTTTGTTTTAACAAGGGCCATTCATGATATGGCACATAAAGAACCTCTTTTAAATTTCATTTATTAAAAGAAAAAAAAAAAAAACACAGTATGTACAGTCACTGGCTCTGTGTTCCAGGAGATTCTGCTTTGCTTGTGACACTCAAAACATTATTTTAAATGACTTCTTCTGGCCTCAACTTCCAATCAAAGTGGTTGAGATCTTAAAGCAGTATCGCAATAGCAATGTACATGTTTCACATTTCACAGGGTTTGTGGTTGATCTTTAATATCAGAGTGTTTCTACGGGAAGGAGCAGTAAGAAAATAATGACTGTCCTTCTCTTTTATTTTATATTTTGACAAGGTGGTCTACGGGTGGCATTATTCATTATTATTCTTTATCTTCTCTTTTTCGTTTTCTTTATCTTCTTTTTCTTTTTCTTTTTTTTTTTCCTTTTAAATTTCTTCCAAGTGGCTTGTGAGAGTAAAAGGGGGAAGGGTCAAGCTATACCCTAGTGGTGGAATGTCCATGGGGCAAATTTGTACTGTTTTGTCCTCCACTGAAGGTGTTGAAAGTATGCAAAGGCTGCATGCCTGTTAATGTATTTGGAATCATGGTTATGGTGTTGGGAGTCATGAGCGGGATGTCATCCGGGGACCTTCTCAATGTCAGCGTGTAGTCAGGCGGGCAGGTGAGTCTCAGAGTGTCATGAGCCTGCAGCGATTCGCACTCATGATCATGTTCCAGCTGTTTCATCTGCAAGGACATAATCTCTTCGTTCTGTATGTGCGCAATATCGTTGGTTGTGTTCCTCTGAGGGCTTGGGCGCCGGTGAGTCTCATGACGCCGCTTGTCTTTCTTGTAGTACAATGCAGCAAAAGCTAAAATGTTGAGAAACAATAAGGAGGCCCCCACAGCAATGGTGACACTCAGCTCTGTGGAGTAATCTCGCTTGTTTTCTATCAGGACTGTTGTATCCTCTGGAGCGGTTTTATGGGTGTCCTTTGAATGCTTGGGATTGTTCGCCGGTGTCATCGCTGGTCGTTTAGTGGCTGGCCACAATTTACCAGGAGAACGTCGGGTAACGTAAGGAAATGATGTCATGTCAGGAGGGGGGACTTTTGTTGTTGTGGAAACATATTGAAATATCTCATTTAGGTTGTGAAGGTGTGGTACAAGTTCCAACCAGAAAGCGACTTTTGTTGCTCGGTAGTGATCGCGAACTCGGGGTTTCAGGCCAATATGCAGATAAAGTTGGTCTTTAGGATTGTATTTGGACCAGGCCACTTCTTCAAAGCGGTTGGGTTTTGTGTGGATGAACTTTGTATCCTGTGGAACAGGCTGGTTTGGATCTCTACAAAAATAAAAAGAAGCAATATCACAATCACATTTAAAAAATGTGTTAACACTTTGTACTATATTTATACTATAATTACACTTTGTACTATAATAATTAGTCCAATCTAGAAACAGAAGTAAAAAAAAAACCCTGAAATTTACATCAGAAGTTAATATATAAAAAAATGAACAATTACTTACTGTACAATAAATCACAATGTGATATTTCTTTACATAAAAAACAAAACACCAAAAAAATATGTTTCAGCTTTTAAAAGCTCATCCAGATTTTTTGTGACTGCTCTTGAGTCTCATACTCTGAAAAAATCAGTGACAGCTTTTATGATACTTCTCCAGAGGTCTAGATGTTGATTCAGCTCTTCTCAAGGTTTAACATTACCTTTCTTATTTCAGGTATCATTGCTGTGAGTAGCAAACATGGACATCTATGGCAATGTCAGGAATCCATATGACCATGAGAATTTATGCCAGTTGAGGATTTCATACATGCATATTCAGGGATGCTACAAGGAAAGCTAAGGTGCATTTGGAATTGAATCTGGCAAAGGATATAAAGAGTAACAATAAGAACTTCTTCAAATATATTAACAACAAAAGGAAGGTCAGGGAGAACGTGGGTCCACTAGTGAACGAGGTGGGTACCCTGGTTACGGAAAACATGGAGAAAGCAGAGCTGTCTTTGCTGTCTTTGTGTTTGTCAGGGGCAGCCCTCTGGAATCCCAGGCCCTAGGGACACAAGCAGAGAGCTGGGGAGAAGAAGGCTTGCCCTAGGCAGAGGAAGAGTGGGTCAGAGAGCATCTAAGGAAACTTGACACCCACAAATCCATGGGCCCTGATAGGATACACTCCAGAGTGTTGCGGGAACTGGCGGATGTCATTGTCAAGCTGCTTGCCATCATCTTTGGAAGGTGCTGGAGAATGGGGGAGGTGCCGGAGGACTGGAAGAAAGCCAACATCACTCCAGTCTTCAAAAAGGGGCAAGAAGGAGGACCTGGGCAGCTACAGGCTTGTGAGTCTCACCTCCATCACTGGAAAAGTGATGGAACAGCTCATCCTGGCTGCCGTCTCCAGACACATGGAGGAGAAGAAGGTGCTCAGGAGTAGCCAGCATGGATTTAGCAAGGGGAAATCATGCTTGACTAACCTGATTGCCTTCTATGAAGGAGTGACTGGCTGGATAGATGAGGGCAGAGCGGTGGATGTTGTCTATCTGGACTTGAGCAAGGCTTTTGACACTGTCCCTCACAGCATCCTCCTGGGCAAGCTCCGAACGTGTGGGATAGATGAATGGACGGGGAGGTGGATTAGGAATTGGCTCAATGGCAGAGCTCAGAGAGTGGTAGTCAGTGGCGCGGAGTCCAGTTGGAGACCTGTAGTTAGTGGTGTCCCCCAGGGGTCAGTCCTCGGTCCGGTCCTGTTCAACTTATTAACAACCCGGACGAAGGGATGGAGTGCTCCCTCAGCAAATTTGCTGATGATACCAAACTGGGAGGAACAGCTGATAGCCCTGAGGGCTGTACTGCCATCCAGAGGGTCCTGGACAGACTGGACAACTGGGCATTTAGAAACCTCATGAAGTTCAACAAGGGCAAGGGTCCTGCACTTGGTGAGGAATAACCCAGGATACCAGTACAGATTAGGGACTGACCTGCTGGAGAGCAGCCCCGCAGAGAGGGACCTCGGCGTCATGGTGGATGACAAGATGACCATGAGGCAGCAGTGTGCCCTGCATTGCAGTGGCCCAGTAAGAAGGCCAACGGGATCCTGGGGTGCATTAAGAAGAGCGTCTCCAGCAGGTCGAGGTTGGTGATCATCCCCCTCTACACAGCCCTGGTGAGGCCACATCTGGAGTACTGTGTCCAGTTCTGGGCTCCCCAGTACAAGAGGGATGTGGAGCTGCTGGAGAGAGTCCAGCGCAGGGCTACGAGGATGATCAGGGGCCTGGAACATCTGCCCTATGAGGAAAGGCTGAGGGAGCTGGGTCTGTTCAGCCTGGAGAAGAGAAGGCTGAGGGGGGACCTGATCAGTGTGTATAAATACCTCAAGGGAGGGAGTGAGGAGGAGGGGGCTGGCCTCTTTTCAGTGGTAGCCAGCGATAGGACTAGAGGAAACAGCCACAAACTGAGGTACCAAAAGTTCCACAGGAACTTAAGGAAACATTTCTTGACAGTGAGGGTGACAGAGCCCTGGAACAGGCTGTGCAAAGTGGTTGTGGAGTCTCCTTCTTTGGAGATCTTTAAAACCCGCTTGGATGCAGCCCTGTGCCACATGCTCTAGGTGACCCTGCGTGAGCAGGGGGTTGGACTAGATGACCTCTGAGATCCCTTCCAACCTGAAACATTCTATGATTCTATGATTCTATGATATCAAGTCTGTCTTCAAGACACCAAAAGATTCCTTAATCATTTACTTTCTTTCAAAAGTCCTCTTTCTTCCATATGAAAAAAAAGTGAGAAAGAACTGTACAATTTCTTCATGTTCCCTCTGTACTTTTATATGTTATAAAAGAGCCATGTTCAGAGACATTCTTGCCTGAAATATCAGTGCATCAGCACACTTTTTGCTACTCACTTTTATTCACTTATCACCATGACTTGTCATGCTCCCAGTCACCTACCATAACCATAACCACATTGGGAGTCAATCCTTAACTGTGCTGTTTCATTTGACTAACACAGACTGCCTTTGGAGAAATGTCTTCGGATGAAATGCATGTATCATAATGGAGGTCACAAAGAATTGATTTGAAAATACATTTTAATCATATGTCACACTGAATTTTCCACTAGAAAGCTAAACTGCATATAAAGCATATATACACACACACACATCTAAATAGCTATCTTCTGAACTTCATTTCAGAAGTAGTGGTTCTAAAGTAATTCAGAAAAAATTCTCTGAATTACAAAGAAAACAAATATATGCCCTTTAGGACTATATCATTTCCTTACTAAGAGAAGTAAAGCTGGATGAATGGAGCTAACTACTCAAGAGAGTAAGTATCAGAAACCCAATAGGTGCCTCTAAAGAGAACATGGCTTCATATCTATTGTGTGGGATTTCAAATCTTTATTTCCATCAGTGTAACTGGAAGAATATTTCAGAAGGGTTGGCATGTAACATCTTGTGTTGCTCACTCCCCTGTGACCACTGTAACACAGCCCTAACTAAGAGAATATTTGAGCATATAAAATTACCATTACAGATAGGACTGTACTACTGACAGCAAATGGCAGCTTTCAGCACACCTCATATGGTGTCATATATAATTTTGCAAACAGCGGAATCAAAAGCCATGTATTTGTGTCGTTTTTATACCCCAAATGCAGTTTCTCACACCTACTCTATAACAAATTACATTCCTATTACTGATGCATGTTTTCAGAAACATATAGTTTTGAAAAGGCTAAGATGATTGTGAACACAAAAATCATAGTCTTAGCAGGTAAGAAATGGAGTATTGGCAAATTCAGCATTCACAGTATTCATTTCAGACATGATCCATCTGACATTAAACAGTCACTTTATTTGTCACCTCTCATTTGCTAGCTTCAGTAACTGACTTCAAAGTAAAACACAATAAAAGCACTGTGCTTTGTACTGTATCTTGACACCTAGTGATTTTAGGGCATTGACCTACCCTTCAAACCCAGCCTTGGCAGTTGCCCCATTAAATATTGTTTTTAGCAGCTGGCGGTGCATATCAGTTAAAAGCTCAGCACAGACCATCAATAAAGATACACTAGCTGAGCAGTATTTATTCAGTAAGTCCCTGAATATGGCCTCTGTGTGAAGGCCATCAAGACTGGAAGAATGTTAGAGAAATTAAAATAAATTAATAAATCTGCAGTCATTTTTCTAATAGATTTTTTTGTACATGTTGCAATGGGTATGAAAACAAAGCAAGCCAAGTGATATCACAATAAAGAGGGAAATGATAAATAAAATGATAATTTAAGAAAGCTCTGAATTATATCAATGTTTTGGAGACTTAGAGGACCTGAGCACACACATGGATTCCAATTTGCTCCTGGAAGGGTAGAGAGGAGACGAGATACTACCCCAGGGAAATCCCCTGTGCTTTTAAGTGCTACAATCTACCCTTTTACACTGAATGAACCAGAGACACAGAATAAATGCAATTTTAAATATGCTTTACTTCCTAGTATCCTCTTGAACTATACAGAACAATTAATTATTGTTCATACAAACCAAAGGAATAGAGGACGGACGGACGGACGGACGGACGGACGGAAGGAAGGAAGGAAGGACGGAAGGAAGGAAGGAAGGAAGGAAGGAAGGAAGGAAGGAAGGAAGGAAGGAAGGAAGGAAGGAAAAGAAAAAAAGGAGGTAAAGGAGGTAATATGCCTCTCCTTGCTCTTTTCTTTTCCTTGCAACAATATAAATATTACAGATATAGGTCTTTTATAAATGACACATCTTTCAAACTATTTGTAAAAGGATAATTTTTTTAACAGAATATATCCTCCACTTCTGTTTCATATCTATTTGCTGTGCCAACAGGCAACGAGAAAACATCAGAAATGATTAACAGTCCTCCCAAACTATTTGCGGTTTCTCCAGGTATAGGGTGATCATGGGTTCATAGCCAGAGAACTTGATGATGGTATGTATAGCTTGCTGAAATTAGTTTTCAATCAGCAATACCTTGTAGCTGTTTATAAATATAAATAACAATAGCAGTCAGGCTGTGAGAAGTTCCTGTCAGCCTTGTATAACCACCTAAATGTGACTCTACAGGGAACAAAAGAGAATATAAAAATATATAAAAGTGTATGTATGTGTGTGTGTGTGTGTGTATGTGCAAAAATATATATAGAAAGACATTGTAAATAGTACTGACACAGTGAAGATCTCACAACTCTATAATCATTAAACTGGGTACTCGCTAAAATCGGTAGTTCTATTTTCCAATAGCAAAGGCAGAATGCTGGTAACATCTTTCACAGTTTGCAATACAGCCAGCAAACCACATCCTTTGTCCATAAAGCAAGCTTTCACCCTGAAGCTTATCCATCCCAGTACTGATAAACTGCTTGTTGTGCAACACATCTAAGCATTCTGCTTTTCCTTTTCTGTGTTGCTTTACAGTGAGATTTCTTCGTGCAAAAGTACCTGTTCATCTAGCATGCAGTGAAACAAAAGGTTTCTTTTTGTCTTGTAAAGTGACCTGAGGCATTTGATTTTTTTTTTTTCACTCAGTTCATGCTCCAGCTTTTTGTTAAGACTGCAAAATCTCCCTTGCTAGAATGTCATTTGGATTCATTAAAAGCTGCTAGAGCTGCTGAATCCCGTGAGTGTTAGAACACTAGGCATGCTGAATTTTTCTTATATTGCTGCATACCATTCACTGCACTGCAGTAAAGCTGCAGTTTCCAGAGCCCAATCCTGCCATTAAACATTCATTGGAAAGATTTACAGCCCCTTTATGCTACAAGTATCTTTATTTTAATTCAGTACTGAAGACTCAAGGTTAACAATAAAGCCCTTGCCGTTCAAGCAAAGCACTGCAATACTCTCTAAAAGAATGCTACAGAAAGGGGGTTTAGAGTACATAAGTTATTAATAGGACTTGCATATTAAGCTGCTTTGAGGGTTCTTTCCTTGATGTTTACAACTCCATTGCAACAAAACATTCATGTCCTTAATGGTTTGGTAATTTAAATTTTAATTTTTTAACTGTCTTGAAACATATTTTATATATGATTCTTTTCTTGATTCTAGCAAATTAATTCTTACTGCCTTTATAACTTTCAAAGGAAATATTCTTTCCACTGTCTCTCTTTCTGATTCACATCTTTCCTGAGTTCTCAGTCCCATGAAAGTCCCTTAAAACTTCCTTATTTTTCTAACAAAATAAGTGCTATCTGACTCATGGCTCCTTTTCAAGTAATAGACATATTCTCTGATTTTCAGCATGTTAGTGAGATGTCTTTTGTCTCAGAGACATGCATTTTCAATAATAATTGCCCTATTTTTTTAATCAAAGCTACAGAGCATTATTCTTATTGCTGACCTAGTGAAAGAAAATAGTTTGAACGAACACACCAGTTAAAAAACTATTAAATATGAATAAGACCCAGTTACATATTGCCTCGAATAGTGCTGTAACACTGTAGAGAGATCAGTGTTTGAACGCACTGCTGTACAATACTGAATATTTTAGAAGCTTGTTATCAAGGAAAAGGAATGCTGGAGGTCACACATACCCAGTTTTGGCGAAGTTTGTCCAGTACGTCATTACTACTGCACTGAGCATGACATCATTCTTGGAAAAGTTGCAGTTGAACAGCTCTGTGGGACCAATCATGGGAATGCCAAATACATAAGGGACTTCATCACCATGAGCTGAATCAGCCCAGCTTGGTTTCATTTCACTTTGGCAGTGATGATAAAATGCATAGAAATATGTTGGAGATCCATATTGGGCATGAAGGTCAGCGGTGGCCACAGCAGGAGCAACCCACTGGTGGTCAGTAAAAAGAGCTACCAAGGTCTTCCGTCTTGTTTCAGGGTTTTCTTTGTCTGCCCAGTCAGTATACATGAACTTAATAGTTTCTCGCAGAGTATCTTTCCCTTCTGGATAACCATATAGATTGTCCACAAAATTGGAGACAGAAAAGTCAAAGTCATTGGGTGAAACACCATCTTCATTGTCTACAATGCCATCAACAAATTTTAAACCTTCGCCTTGATTGACACCCAGCATTATGTCATAGTTTAGGAATTCTCCTTGCTCCATGAGAATCTGAGGGTCATCTGGAATCACGTCTCCATCGATCACAGGCCCAAAGGCAATGTGGTATGTGGCTGGAGTGATAGTCTGTTGAATGAGTTCTTTGTAGTTCTTATTCCGAAGGCATTCAACCAAATCAGTAGTATCTAGCATGTCGCAGCCCACTTTATCTGCCAATATCCGAGTGTACTTGGCAGGCTGATAGTTCACAGCCCAGCTGGACAGGGCTGTTCCACTCTGTATGATTGCTTTTTGGAACAAACCTGCAGGTGCAAATTTTTTAAATGCAAATTAAATCATATTTAAAAAATAAATAAAAGCAGCTTTCTCTAGGCAAAGAATGCTTTGATTGTATGATACCTAGAGTATACAAATTTCAATAATTCAATTGAATTTCCATATATTCCATTCACTTCTCCTCTTTTATAGCACCTCCAAGAGCCTACTAATTAAAATGTCTTTTGTTCTTAGTGCTCATGCACAGAAAGCATGAAGGTTTCAAGCTGCTGTTTGAACAACAAAACTCATGCTTTTAATGTAGCTTTCTTAATGGAAGTCTCCTAGTTTTATCACATCAGTAGTGCTGTAAAACTTTCTTCTTTAATGGAGTGGCAGCTACAAGCAATCATATTTTCTTCTCCATGTAAACGATTCTCATAAATGCACTCAGTAGTTTAAAGGTCAAATGAAAATTACACTCTCGTTTCCTTCACGGAAACTGTGCATCATATAATTTGAAAAATTTCCTGATCTCCTCTATTAAAATCAATTTAATAGGCCTAGGTATTCTGCTCTGTCATCATTTTTTCATTACCATCCATATGTATGGCTGTGGATATGTATATATATTTTATTTTTTATTTGGTTAGCAGTGTCTATATGTGTATTTTATATAAATAAAATATAATTATTTTATAA
>VZSG01000492.1:465417-479160 GCA_013398315.1 Nothoprocta pentlandii | reverse complement strand
ACCAAGGCCCCTTCCCCATTCAGCAGTGCACTAACATTTTCCCTCGTCTTCCTCTTGCTATTGACATACTTATAGAAACCCTTCCTGTTGTCTCTGACTTGCCTCGCCAACTCTAATTCCACCCGGGCTTTGGCCTTCCTCATTTCGCATCTGCATTCTCTGACGATGCATCTGTATTCCTCCCACGTGGCCTGTCCCTTCTTCCACAAGCTGTACAATCTTTTTTTCTCACTCACTTTGCCCAGCAACTCCTTACCTTATTTTAGTTTATTAAAATAAATATATCATTTTATGATAATAAAAGGGACCCAAAAGAGTTCTTGATTTGTTTTGCTTTGTGACTTGAAATTAGCATTGCCGCTAATGCTTCTTCAAAACAAGTTTTCTGAAGTTAAAAAAAACAAACAAACAAAAAAAAAAACAACCAAACAAAAATCTCTTTGGTTCTCATAATGGAAGCATTCTAGATGAAATCCTTATCTTCAACCAACTAAATTAGCTACAGTGAAAAGGGAAGAAAACTGTAAATGGAAATTACTGGGAATTTTCCTTTTTCATGGCCTTTAAAAATGAATAGACTCACAATAGGGTCAATGTAGGGAGGAAGGGGCCAAACTCTTCTCAGTGGTGGCCAGCGATAGCACTAAGGGGCAACGGTATAAGTTGAAACACAGGAAGTCCAATCTCCATGTGAGGAACAACTTCTTCACTGTGAGGGTGACAGAGCCCTGAAAAGGCTGTCCAAGGAGGTTGTGGAGTCTTGTGAAGTTCTCTGGAGGTCTTCCAAACCTGTCTGGATGCCACCCTGTGCCACATGTTCTAGATGTCCCTGCTTGAGCAGGGGTGGTTGGACTAGATGAACTTCAGAGGTCCCTTCCAACTTTAATGATTCTGTGATTCTGTGATCCAAGTGAACTTTAGCCTTCAAAATTTACTTCTCTAGTCTAATATTAATTGTACTGACCTGACTACTAATGCAGAGAAACAAAATATTTTCTTAAGAGTAGCTTTAGCTTCCTACACACCTATCTTTCTTTCTTTGGAGTAAACAGACAAACTTGCTAAAATAAAAAAAGCCCAGCTTATACCTGTTACTTATCTTCAAGGTAAGGCAAGGTCAAGTCAGCTCCTGTACAGAAAAGATTGGTAGTGATAGCTTCTGTTGTTCATGACAGAGAGACAAGAAATAAGGAAGATGCTGTTCTGCCTGTGACTGAGGTGAAAATACTGAGTGACTCCCTTGACTTCACTTCAGCTCTCTGGGACTTAACCAGTAGAAAAATGAAGAGAAATTTGCTTCTGCATTTTTCATTGTTCCTACTTGGTCTGAAATAATTCTATAGGAAAGGAGATGCTTTATCTTTCAAGAATTACTAAGCAAGCCTTATGCATGAATACAAAAAAAAAAAAAAAACTTTAAAAAGATCAGAAAAATAATCAAAATGTATATATTTTGGTAAAATAAAGAAAAATCCACCATGAAGTTAAATACTCTATATTATGTCCTGAGAACTATAGCTTCCGTCTGAGAGATAAATGCCATCACCAAGATAACTACTTTCCCGTAGTAATTTGCATTAGTTTTATTCCTATGT
Organism: Nothoprocta pentlandii; assembly: GCA_013398315.1. NCBI lineage: Eukaryota > Metazoa > Chordata > Aves > Tinamiformes > Tinamidae > Nothoprocta > Nothoprocta pentlandii. Next base: position 477,565 of record VZSG01000492.1, on the reverse strand, counting down.
AATGATTTCTCATTCCTTTTAAATCATTCTTATAATAAAGCACTATGACAACTTTCTTTTGCCAGTTCCCACACAGTATTAGCCAATATTATATCACTGCAGGAAAAAACTATTCTTTGTCTTTGTATTTTGGCCTTTGGACCTAATCCATATCAAATCAATTTGATAGCTGGCTGAAAGCCTAAATTTCAACTGTGAATGATTCCTCCATTGCTTTGTGCCCTTTATTCTTCTGTTTTATTCTGTTTGTTTGCTCAAAAAGCAATGCTAGCAGGACACTGGAAACTGAGCTCCACTTCTGTGTGAGATTTTTTGATTGCTTCTTTACTCATCCTTTCTGTATCAGTCAGAAATGACACTTGAATTCCAATATCCACACCAGCTATAAACGAAGAAGAGCAGCTCATACTAACAAAGTTATATGGGAAAAAAAGTTGCCTAAGTGAAGAACTGAACAACGGTAACAATTGTGGATAACTCCTCTACTGCATTACAGTCTTTGAAAATATTTATTTCTTTTACTTTCTCTGTTTAACCGTTGATGAATATACACTCATTTCATGCTCTCTTACAATGATTCCACAGGATATACAAAGTCACTTGGATGCAAATATTCTTTGTAGACCATGCCAGACTAGAAGTTATTAGAAAAATAAGGAGAAGCTAAGGACAAATAAAAGTGCAAAAGATTTCTCATGTTGTGCTTTTTTTTTTTTTTTTTTTGCTTGCTTTTTTTTTTTTTTTAGTAACTTTTATCAATAGTAATAAATAAATAAATAAATACTTTGCTTTCTCAAGCATGAATGTTTTTGACCACTTTAGGGAAATTCTTTTGGTGCTCTAAATTTATACTGCAGTGAATAGTAATAAAATGTCCCATTGAAAAGAAAAAAAAAGAGGAGTGATTCATTTTATCAAAGCCAACATTTTCTTTCTGTTTCAAAACAGTAAAATTTACACATACAATTCAATGTTAGTAATTATATTAACTTTTTAAGTTTTAAAGACAATCACAGTGTAGAAATATATCAGGATGTTACATATTCTATTGCATTTTTTTCGCAATTAAAGGAAAAATAAATTTGCATAAAGAAAGATAAAAGCCTCAATCTCTCAAGGATTTTAAGAGCTACAACAAGAAATTTAAAATGTACCTTAAAATGAGGTATATCTTTCCCTGGAAAGAAGTATTTCTACTTATCCTTCTGCCCTTCATAGACATTCTTAAAAGTAAAATATTTAATTTATGAGCTGATGGCAAAGCCTTTCCATAAAGAGTAATGTCAGTCTTAACATGCCACACTGAGTAGCCAAGATGTCATAGTGGAAAATGAATCATGAGGCAACTTGGACAAAATAAGCAAGCCAGTTCATTCTGACCCATTTGTCTTCTCCTTTCTGAGCCTCTACTGTATTCTCTCATTTCATATTTTGTCTGTCTTTGTTCCTCTTCCCATCTTCTGCCCAGACCTGTCTAGCTGGCTGTAATTTGTTTGTCACACACAATTCTCACAAGGAAGACAGACTTGTACAAGGAAGACAGACAGAAACAACAACATAAGCAATATAAATAAGATACAAGAGACTATGCTTCAAAGAATTCTCTTGTCATTTTTGGTTTCATTTGCCAGATTCAAAAGCCAGAGCAAGGTGTTTTTAAAGGAAAGAGCAAATGGCAAGCACATAGCAGGGCTTTCATACTGGCTTTTGTCTGTACACATCTGTACACCTCACATTTACCCCTGTAAAAGTTTACCTGCTGAACTCAAATGCAAAAGTGTTCAAATGTAAAATGAAATACACTGGGGATTACTGTGTACTTGGAGACAATAAGCTGGGCCAGAAAGTCTCTGAAACAAAAACAGTTGAAGGCTGGAAGAGGCAACTATCAGACATATTTGTTCTATGCTTAATATTCTCTAACTGTCTGCTAAACATCACCAAGCATCCCCAACAGTGCTTGGACACCAGATGCTTGGTTTGAGGATCAATTTGTTGGAAATTGTAATTGTATCCATTATTACATTTCCTTTATCATCATATTCTGTATACTGCTTTTACTTTGATTCTATGCATAACTTTGGTAGTGCAGTTTTAACTCTACAGGAAAGAGCGTAGGATATAAGACAGAGATGGTGTCCTTGGCACACATCTAGCAGGAAAAAAAAAATCATTGTAATTTCCCTGTAGCATTTCCTATCAAAATTACTTCTGCAGAGGAAGGAATGCTTTTCCTTCCTCTGCAAAATGGCTTGAAATTTGAAGTTGCTACTAGAAAAGGGTTTTTTTGTTTGCTTGTTTTTTAATATTTAGCAACTCAAGCGCTCAGATGTTGACTTCTACTATAAAATGCTAATCACAGAAGGAAATTTCTGTATCTTATGATCTCTTATCCTACTCAGCTCCAGATAAGACACATTCAATTTGAACTCAAAATACAATAAGTGAAAAGAAAATTGTGGTGAAGATAGCTCCTTTTATGGCTTTCATATCACTTGGTTGATTAATTTATAATATAAAGGGTAGCAATGTCTTTAATCCAACTTTTCAAGTCAGGTTTAAGCAAGAAAAAAAATCTCTTATAATTTTACCTTGATGGATTACTTCTGTTGTGAAGACAAAACCTAAACCTAGCTGCATAGAAGGAACAGCTCATTACCACATTTGGTACAAAAGATTAGGTCAAAGAGAGGATGCAGTAAGAATCACCATCATTTGTTTCTATGTTGCTTTAGTAATGAAATCTAAAGAGCACCTTTTACAATTAAGGAGAAAATCTAGCCTCAAACACATAAAAGCCCTTAAATATGTCCTGGATATCCTATGTTTAACATATAGGAAGAAAAGAATAAGAAAAGACAATGGGATGTATTTTAGCAAGCTTTAAAGCCCATTTATATATATATATATGTATGAAGCAGTGAAAAGCCTCTTACAAAGCATAAATCTAACAAAGCATTAATGAGGTCAACAAGCCTTCTTTAGTTAAATCATTGTGCTTTTCTACCATAAAATATTTATAGTGAATCCAATTGAAAGTTTGTACAAGACACTTTAACTGCTTTTAAATTTGCGTTATTAAATGTAAAATGCTCTGAAACTATTGCAGTTTAGGATTAAGGATATACTCATCATTAAATTCTATTACCATTATTCAAAGTGAGTAGCACATAACTCTGTAAGAAGTACCACTGAAGAAGGGCTTTTTTTTTTTTTTTGATATGTAGATTTAAAAAAAAAAAAGTGAATAAATATGACAACAAAGTACCTTAATTAATTTTTTTTCTCATCTCACTATTTACCCAAGTGTTCACAATTTAAACTCACCATTGTGGAAAATATGTTCAATAACACAGCAGGTCCTATAAAAAAATCATTGTCAAAAATAGTCATTTAGCAAAAAAGACATGCATAGCAAGTATAGAAAATCAAGGAATAGCCTATTAATTATTCCACAGTTTTTGGTAAAGATTTCCATTCTCAAAGCATCTAATTTTCTTTGGTAATGATTATTTCATCAAGAACAGAATGTGTTCTGTAGTTCTATGACAGCTATAAAGAATTATTTTTATATTATTATCAAGTGTATATGAACCTTATATATGAAACTGAGACTTAATTAATATATTTGTGTTTTTTCAACTAAATTATGAATATGGCAAGGAATAGACAAAATCTTTAGCTGGCCATCCATTTAGAGAACAGCTAACACGACATAGGAAAAAATCTTACCTACCGTAAAGCTATAGATATTTAGCTTACCCGAGCAGAATGACAAGAAAGTTAATCTGCATGATACAAACGGTTACCAGCTGCAAACACAGCATGGAGTATTTTTATCTTTAATTACAAACTTCGGAATATTGTATTCTTTTGAATAAATCCTGGCTTGCATTATGAGGAATGTTTCCAGCAGGTCAAGGGAAGTGATCTTGCCCTTCTACTCATTACTTCTACTTCTACTCACTACCTTCTACTCTACTTCTGGGCTTTCCAGTACATGAGAGATGTGGAGATTCTAGAGAAGGTCCAGCACAGAGCGACAAAGATGAGTAATGTACTCGAGAACTCTTCTTCGTGGTGAGCAGTGATAGGGCAAGGGGCAACAGGAAGTTTGATCTCTATATGAGGAAGAACATCCCTACTGTGACGGTGACAGAGCAGTGGAACAGGCTACCAGAGAGGTTGTGGAGTATCCTTCTCTGGAGATCTTCAAAACCTGTTTAGATGTGTACCTTGTACCATGTGGTCTAGGTGTCCCTGCTTGAGCAGGGGGTTTGGACTAGATGATCTCTAGAGGTCCCTTTCAACCTCAACTTTTCTGTAAAATAAAATAAAAGTCAAATGGAAGTAAAAACAACATGGCATAGGTCACAGTGGTTCTGGGATGAACAGTGCACTCTTATATACTTGTCTATATGTCTGTCTACCTAAGTTAAAACACTGTTTTTGCTATCCTAGATGTAATAGGCATTTATGGATCAACATCATCCATCTTCCTTGAGAATTTCGGGAATGAAGGATCTGAAAAAAAGTATATTCAGTGAACCTGGGTGCCAAAAAATGCCTCCATGAGCGTGTATGTTGGTATGACTGGTGGTTTCCAGTGGGCTGACTGGGTGACAGGATAGCCCCATTTTCAATATGGACAAAAATGCTCAGCAGGATCTTGTTCCCAACTTGAAATACTCGTCCCTGAAAGGAAGGTGCATCTTTGTGTCCCACTGTTCATATTTTTTCATATATGTCTCAATGTGAACACAAAACAAAATACATAATTGGAAGGATGGATGCAGCAAAAGTATCCCAAACTGCAAGACCAATAGATACTAAATAAATAATATACTACGCAAGACATCTGATTAAAAATAATTGATTTTTATTTTTTTTAGTTTAGCAATTTAGTTTAGCATTTTAGTTAGCATCTGTTTAATTTGAATGGACTATGTGTGGTGGTAAGCATTTTTCAAATTCAAAAAACAAACAAACAAACAAAAAACCTCTGCATTTACTAAATGTAAAAGTATTTTCATAGTTAGGCAAGAAAGAGAAAGCAGCAGGTAATAAAACAGAGCAAAACCTTTCCCTAATAGCCAACAGGCCTTCATTCATCTGCTAGAAAAGGCTAATGTTGCGGTTTGAAGCAGAGGTAGTAAATTTAATAAGAGATGAATCCCCTTTCATTCCACCTGATCCTCCAGAGGTTAGAGGGATTAGGGGTAGCTGGACTCATCTATTAAGAGGGATATCAAATACCGCGGTAACCATAGGACTGACTCTGGCAGCACAGCATTCACCAGATTCTGTTGACTATAGGTCTGATCATCTTCAAAACAAGTAGCTGAGTTCGGATATAGTACAATTTATTCAAATGCAATATTTAGAAAGCAGGTTTTGGATATCTATACAGGAAATTCTCTACTACAGTGTGGGTTCTTAGCTACCTTCTAATGTACCAATGCACAATAATCACCCACCCCAGAAGATGGGAGAGGGCTCTCAAGCTTGAGAAGACTCCTCAGGCAGCATCTCAGACTGAGGGGTGGAAAGAGGTTCAGCCCATCAAGCAATCCCAGAAGTTATGATGTAGACTTTCCTCTATTTCCTGCCTTCATCTTCACCTTCACCTTTTTCATCTTTTATATATATATCCTTTTTTTTTTTTTTTTTTTTTTTTTTTTTTTTTTTTTTTTTTTTTTTTTTTTTTTTTTTTTTTTTTTTTTTTTTTTTTTTTTTTTACATTTAGGTGGAGCTTGAGTGATTCCACTCATATTTACTTTTGTTACTGATTGGTTAAAAGCTTCTTGAGTTAATCAAGCATCTGTAGAGCATTCTCAGTGAGGAGTGGTCGTTCCTTGAAGGTGGGTAACTTTTTGCAATGGGGATGTGTATTGATATTATAATGAGAATAGAATGGTGAAAAGTTTGAGTAAAGTCCTTCTGAAGGGACTGATCTGCCACCACTGTTGGCCCAGCACTAGACATCTTATCATACTATCAGCTACGTGACTTATCAGTTGCATGGTATTCCAGGTTGTCATCTCTGCAGAGAGTACAACAGAGTTTGGCTACAGTGTCTTCACTCTGCTCCCTTCACTCATCAGCTGTGTGGCACCATCAGGCACTCCCCTTCACAGGGAGTACAACAAAGTTTGACCATGGTGTCTCCATTCTGCTCTGCTGTTCATTTAGTTTTATTAGCATGTGCTAGGAGGGCAGTTTGCATTGCTGAGGGTACCATGGAGGAATAGTTTTCATACATACCGACCATCCTGGACTGTGTCTAATCCCAGGCAAGTCTCTGTAGTGCCTGACATAACATGAGGTATGTAGTGTCATAACATAACATGAGGTCTTAGTTTTTCTCTAATTTCCCCTTTCTCGAGCAATTTTCCCAGAGCTATATGATTTCAAATGACTGATTTCTAATGAGGACTGACCATGTGGAAGGGGCAATGATTTACAATTGATAATTAATGTTGGTTTCCATCTCAGCTTACTTGTCTTCTGCTGCGTGACAAGTGTCTTACTCTCTTAAACAACTTTCTCAGTTACAATAAGCAGAAAAAAGGGGGTTTGCTCATTGTCTTTCTGTTGTTATCCAGGTATAAAGCCCATTCCCCTAAACTAGTAAGCAACATTTAGACTGCTTAGCTTATACAACTGAAAATAAACTCTGACATACTTTAGGAATGACTGCTTTTTAACCACTAGCGTGAGAGGCAGATGGATACACTGGTCACAGAGGTCCTTATACTTTTTTTTTAATATGTCCACAAACTGCCTAATTATTGTGGCTGCTGTTTCTTTTTTTATGCTTACCAAAGACTACAAGTGCAGAAGTGTAATGCAAATGTAGCTGGCCCAATGCACCAGCAATTATTCATTCAGTAACATTGGAAAGCCAGAAGCTATTGCATCATTGCCAGCTAATATATGATGAAAAAAAATCAGAGTTAACAAATATAGATTTTATTAATAATCAGTTGTTTTGATACCTGGACATTCATCAGTGTCCTGTGTGAGAGATATGAACTTATTACTGATCAATTCTAGAACTTGCCTTCAAAAACATTTTGAACAATAGTGAAGCAAAATGATTGTTGATAAGCAAACAGAAAACAAACACAATAGGTACAGAGAAAGAAGGTGAACTGGCTCCAAGTGCATATAAAGCACTTCCATTATAACCTTCTACTATAATTTTAATTTCCCGAAACTTCATACAAATAAGCAAAACATGATTCATAAACTTTTTTATAAAAAATATTTTTATGTTTAAGCTCACTTAAGAGCTGAAGTTTTCACGATGAGAATTTCTACCGATTTTTAGATCAGACCATCAGTGCTCACTATTAATAACATTTTTTTTAAGATTACCAAGCCTATTGCATCATTTGAATCCTAGTAAATTATTATTGACCTTTTATCAAGCAAAGCTGCTAATGACATTTCACTTGTTTATTTGCAGTGGATACCATTATAAAAGATGGTATCAATAATCTATAAACTAAGCATTATGTTCTGAAAGCTCATATAATATGCAGTAGTATTTTTCAAGGAATGAGAAAGACCAGCTCTGCTGATAATATTTGACTAGAATTGGTAATATCCTTAATAATTTGAAAAATGCTTCACTCCTTGACAAAGAACTGAGGAAAGGGACTGGAGAGAAATGAACCTTATGGCTTGCTGGTCTGACACAACTAATCACTGGTCTAATAAAATCTTAAATAAAATTTCTGGAAGCCAAAAATAGGCTTGAAAAGTAGACTATTGCTAAAAGTCTTAAAAAATTAATAAGCATACCCCTCTAAGAAAGGCATAGCACAAATGGTTTTTAATGGTAGCAAATGATTCATAGTTTTTTTATCTTGATCTGCTAGGCTTTTGGTCCAACATGCTCCCTTAAAATGCAATTTCTCAGACACAGTGCATCATCTAAAATATCTGCTACAGAACTCAGTTGTAGTATGTGGATGTAGACAAGATGTCCCGCTTAAACAAACAAAACAGTTTTTTACATAGATTACACAGGATGCAACAATTTTATGTCAATTTTCTTTGGTGTCAGTTTTTAAGAAAAGTCTGAAAAAAAAATCTGAAATTTTAATATTTGTTCCATCTTAACAGGCCTCACAATGTGGTTGAACTTACTTTGAATTTAATTCAAGCTAATTAGCATACCAGACTACAAGCTTGATGAGTTCTATCGCTGATAGCCCAAAAGGACTGTATTCAGAGGGACCAGTTTTGTATGTAGTTAATTTTCCTCAGTACAAGACTGGTTGGTATACAAGGATGCATTAGACCTATCTTTGCTTATTTTACTAATTCTAGAGCTACAGAGGTGCTAATTAGGCTGTTATAAGTCTTAAAAAGCCTTCAAGCATCTGCTGAATTACAGGCCTTCCAGGAACCGTTTTGAGGCTGATGAGAGCAATATTACTATCAAATCTCCTATCCTTCATAAGCCTCATATTGACTGGGTTTTCCGAGTGGTCCATTAGGCAGCTTCAGAAGATGCTAATCTTATTTTTTATTTTTTTAGAAAGCTAGAATTTTATCTAGCTTTTATCTCCACCTGCTATCTAAAGCAGACGTTTAGAAAACTTAGATCAGATATATTTCAGTGATTATATGAACAGATTTCTCTAAATCCTAGTAAAATACACTCAAAGTGTACATATTATTTTGTGACTTCTGTTTGCAGAAAAAAAAAGTTCCACATGCACACTAACTTCTTTTCTAAAGATACTTTTCCCAAAACTATCTTTTCTAAGTCTTTTACACGGAAGTCCTTAGTCCTATATTAAAATAGATTGCCTTGGATTAGTTCTGTGCATCATGAATCTCCTGTGAGAAATAAATGGACTTAAATAATATGCTCTAGCCTTTGTAGCTCTACAGGGCTTCTAAAAAAGGTATTTAAAACAATTCACCTGCACATTCACACACATATTCTGATTGGAGTTTCTAAGAAGTTTAAAATGACTATAGATTTATTATGTGCCAAAATAACTGTTCTGAATAACTGTTCTGAAAAAAAGAAACAAAAGGAGTATAAAAGCGTCCACATCACTTCTGTAGTCTCTGTAATCGAATCATTTAATCATAGAGATCTGAAATATTATAGAAAATACTTTGACAATCTTGAGTTATCTGATGGAATATCAACTATATATAGTTGTCTATATAATAATAAGATCAGCTAAACAACAGTCATTGTGAGTCATATATTATTTTTCCCCTAAATTGAGATATTTCTTCAACTTGAAGAAATTCCAACTTAGAGATAATTATATGGCATGCTCAAATAAAGGAAAAATTAAGTTGCTTTTTTCTTTATTTAGTGAATGATTTCTGAAGTTTTTGATACAGTCATAAATAAATATGGAAGGTAATTAGCAATTTTGCCCTAAGTATCATCATAGCAGGTCAGACTTTTTTTACTAATTTGTACCAGTCTTGATAAATACCTGATCCAACATCTACCTGTACATTTTTTATTTTTGAATTAAATATCCTTTTGAATATTTAGCACCACATCCAGCCAGATATATTCTCAATCATATTATGATCTGCATATAATCACAAAATAAATTAGAGGAGGAAGGAAAAGGGCTTATTCAGTCAAATAGTCTATGACACTTTCTCCTGAAGGAGACTGGCCTACATACTGTTTACTTTTACTGATCTGACAGTATTTTTATGCTTCTATTTAATAATTCATGCCTCTGTTGCATTTCCTTCATGATTTTGTCCTTATTAAATCTGTAAAAAGAGCTGAGACAAGGGCGAATGATATGATGAAAGAAACAATATGTAAATTTTGGACATATATAAACCCTACCTACTGCTAGCTGAGCCTGTGCTGCAACTGGCATCATGTTCACCGATATCAAACAAACTTCCTTCTGTTAGGTGGTATGCAATGGCTTCCTAATAGAATTACTCTGGAGGTTAGGGAAAAATTGGATTTTTAGTGATTATATTCATAAATTAAAAAAGAAAATGATAATAAGATTTTAAATTTAATCTCTGACATAATGTGGGAAAATCTCACAAGTATAGAAAATCCTCAATAGTATGTTTGCAATTTTTTTTTTTTAATTTAGTCCTAAATAATGCAAGCAATACGGTTTCTATAACTTCTCTATTTAAACTGTACTTAACCTTATCTAATATCACAACAGAGTTTAGATAATGGAATTAGTAATGTATACTTTATATAACTAAAGAGCTAGCAATGATGAATTATTATTCTCTAATTCTCTAATTATTATTCTCTAAAATTCTCTAATTTTAAAAATTACTTTTATGAAACTCAAAATAAATTTGCTTTGTTCAGTCTCTTTTTTTTTTTTCATTGTACTCTTTACTTAGCTATGGAATGATTTTGATAATAGTGTGAGAAACAGCAGTACTAGAATAAAGACTTTAAGCTAGAATTTGTATAAGTATATATTCTGAGGCTTCTAGGCATCTGCGACTATTGTTCTAGATCTTTCTGTGAGACTGTTTGAAATTATTCAGTGATATACCTTCCCTTTAAAGATGATTTTGCGGAGGGGGGTGGGGTCATTCTCCCCACTCCAGTTCTCAGAGCAGTGTTTCAAAACCAAAGCAAACCAAATCCTTGATAAGTTGTTAGGAAAAAAAAAAAAAAAAAAAAAAAAAAAAAAAAAAAAAAAAAAAAAAAAAAAAAAAAAAAAAAAAAAAAAAAAAAAAAAAAAAAACCCCTCCACACACGTAAGGGTATTAAGAATTTGTCTTCAGAAAAAGATTTGAGTAGCAAGAGGATCCTATTTACATAGACAAACTTTGGCAGGAGAAGATTACACAAAATTTGTACACTTTATTCATTTCCAGACTTTAGATTGGTTATTCTGGTGAGATAAAGTCAGATCTGCTGAAATGTTTATTTGTGACAGAAAAACATATCTGAAAAATCTATGACTAAATTATAACAACACACAGAAAAAAAAACCCAATTTCTTCAGACTGTTCTCATATCTTCAGTTTCTTTAAAACAATAAAAGATTATGACAGAAAGTATCTGAAGGGACTAAATTGCATAGGAAAGACTGTTTTGCTCTGGATTTACATACACATTTTATGAAATAAAAGTATGTTTGTTGAGCACATGGACTTCATTGTTTTCATACTGTATTTTTTTGGTTATCAAAATTATTAAATAGATGTTATTTGTTTTGAGAAAAAAAATGAAAACTGTTTGGTGTTAAGATTTTAAATATTTCAAGATTTTATTGGAAAAATCATATTGCCACGTTCAAGAATATAATATTAAGAGAGTCTCTACAAGATCATTTTAGCTCGAACTACAATTAGAATACATTCACTGCATCTTACCCATCCCTAAAATGCTGCTAATCAGAAACCAGAAACTACTAGGAAGAAATACAATTTCTCCCTTCCATCTATCTAAAGAATTCCATCTAAAGAATTCTGACAATAAAGCATTAAGTGTTAAATAACCTGAAAAAAGAATCTCTTTATGAATTTATTTTCATATGTGGATCCTCACAAATGATATTTTTTTATGTCTGCATACATCTCTGAAAAGAATAAAACTGTTCTTTAAAATAAACAGAACCAAAGTGAGGGTATCTTTGTATCAAATGTCTCTTGCTGTTATGTCATGGGAGGTAAATGAGAAAAATGCATCTTCTTATTTATGGTAGCATTTTGATTTTTTTTTCCACTAAATCTTATTGACCTTTTATTTGAAAACATTTTGTTTCTTTCAGAGGGTAAACCCATCATTTATTTCTTTTGCAGTATTTGCAAAGTGGTTATTTACTGTTATTCTTTATTGTAAAAATTAAATGATTTTTTGTTGCCTAGAGACAGAACAGAAGGTTACTTTATACTATTAAAGCATATGAACAAATAAAACAATCACAGCTGAAAATTGCTTCCTCTTTATTCTCCCATCTTGTTTACTGTTCTGTTCAGTGTGTTTTAATGATAACCTTTTTTTTTTTTTTTTAAACTTTGTATATGGTGACAATAAGCCATTCTTACTGATAGCAATAACCTTAGCAGGTTACTGGATTTTATGTTTTTTTTTTCCTTTATTCAAAGCATTTCACCAGATAATACTGTAAATGGATTATTATGCGCA
>VZSG01000492.1:425064-464197 GCA_013398315.1 Nothoprocta pentlandii | reverse complement strand
CTCCACATCTCCATTTATTTCAAGATAACTTCCTGAGGATTGTAGACTTTAGAAAAGTCACCCAGTTAGATTCACACATCTCTAAAGTAGGGAGGATTTTCATCTTTTGTGGTAAATACTATGTGAGCAAATATTATGTGAGTTGTGGTAAAACAGCTAATGGCAATTGGTATTTGCCTAACCATTTGTGAACTCCTATAAAGCAGCCTAGATATTGTGAATGTTCTTTTATGTGACTTGGTTAGCTGTTTGTCGTCATTTGCTGAATTTGTTGCATTATATAAAGAGACAATTCCACTTGCATCAAAGCAATGACTCACAAGCACTATTTGTCTGTTTTGTGACAACAAGTCTTTGTATCAATATTCTTAGCGAAGATATCAGAGCTCCCAACAGGATGCAGGATTTTTATGGTGCTTTCTTCATTCTATAACTATTTCATGGCAGGTCATCAAATATTTTTGTAAGTGGGTCACTGAGCCCATTCACAGTTTTGCCTTTTTTTTTTTTTCCTATTTTGTTCCAAGATACAAAATGCTCTTTTTTGTCTTTTTTTTTTTTTTTTTTTTCCCTCCCATTTATAGTAATAGCCTCCTGCAAATGAGCTGCAGAGATATATGATCAGTGGACATTTTTTTTTTTTTAATACCGGAGCACAATGAACAAAGCCTAGGAATTAAAACTAAACCAGGAAAATATCTCAATTCCCTGCACAGAAATTCAGACTTTTTTTTCTAAAACTTTATCTGAAATATTTAACATATAGATCAATATATAGAGAGACCTTTCAAGTTAGAAAATCCAGATTATTAGTCTTCATAGACCGATTTGAGAATTATCAGTTCCTTCTTAGATCACCATTATCTATAACTTCCAGAGACTTAATCTTTAGGTGATACTCCATGCAGACTGAGAGAAAGTTTCATCTACATGAAGAGCCTAAGTTCTTTTGTGCTTCTAGTTTCTAACTATTTCAGGATTTTTTTTAATCCTGTTTACAATGAATTTTGAAGATCTAATACTCATTTCAAATCCAGTAAAACAAATGGCAACAATTTGAGTTAAAAAAGAAAAAAAAAATCTTTATTGACAGTTTAATACTAATGGGCTTTATGTGAAATTATCTGAAGACAGTGTTTCTTCTATTATCTCCCAAATACTACTGATGTAAAAGGTGAGTGTGAAAGAGACAAAAATAACTATATATGCTCTCCAGCCATACCTTGCAAGCTTCTTTTGAGTACAACATACATAGTCATTCCTACGAGAGAATTACTTCTGTCCTACTCCCTCCTGCCTTCTCTTCCCCTGTTCTTGTTTTTATATCACATGAGCAAGAGACTTAACTGGTACCATGCCTTTGAGAATTTAAAAGTGGAACTCCCCTCCTTTTACAAATGGGGAATCTGAAGTAGAGAATCTGAAAACCCAAGTAACAGAGAAAAAAACATTTTTTAGAATTAATAATAGAATAAAGAAATATATGGCTCCCAGCCCTGAGTTCAGCATTCTATAAAGTGAAGGTTTCATCGCTGATTTGAAAGTAAATAGAAAATCACTGATAATAAATTTTGCAGGTGACTGATGCAATGAGGATAAAGCACCCAGACACACAGACAGCATGATACAAAACCACTTAGAAAGCCGCTTGATTTTTTTTCCTCCAAATAAAAAAATCTTTATTTAAAGTTCTGAGCATTTAGAGACAAGGAATGGAAGCCATAGCTACATACTGTGTGTTAATACAAGGGAAACAATGGAAAATATCCTGGAAATCAATTATTAAAAAACCTATAAAAAACCTTTTAGAGTAACTAAAGAGAAGACTCCAGTGCAATGGGCTGATGCATTCTTTGGATATATAAGCAGAGAGCAGTTTGTAAGAAAAGGGATTGACTTCATCTCTGCTAAGAACACAGCTTTCTTTCTTTCTTTCTTTCTTTCTTTCTTTCTTTCTTTCTTTCTTTCTTTCTTTCTTTCTTTCTTTCTTTCTTTCTTTCTTTCTTTCTTTCTTTCTTTCTCTCTCTCTCTCTCTCTCTTTCTCTCTTTCTCTCTCTCTCTCTCTCTCTTTCTCTCTCTCTCTCTCTCTTTCTCTCTCTCTTCTTTCTTTCTCTTTCTCTCTTTTTCTTTTTCTTTTTCTTTTTCTTTTTCTTTTTCTTTTTCTTTTTCTTTTTCTTTTTCTTTTTCTTTTTCTTTTTTCTTTTTCTTTTTCTTTTTCTTTTTTTCTGTTATTAAAATGAATGAGGGATAAGTCAAAAATGTATGAACTGGGGAAAATGACAGTGAGTAACAATAGGATTCATATTTCAATTTCAGAGGTAATCACTGTAGATAGTTGAGCTGGTCCTCTAGGCCTCCCTTAAAAGTCAATTCAATTCTTTAGACTTTGGAATTGCAATCTGCTGAATTTTTCCATTAGTGTATAATCATTTTAATTGGAAGTTAACTGGAATCAGGAATGGAATCAGTTTAATTGGAATCAGGAATGTTTTTCCCGATTAAATTTTCTTTCTCTCTTACTACTAAATGTACAACAGATCAATCACTGGGGGCTGCTCAGTGCAGCTTCCTGAACTCCCAACTCCAACTTGCATGGCCTTCTGACTACTATCCATTATTTCTATTCCAGGTTGGCAGCAATGACGTTGCCAAGAGAAGCCTGAAGTCCATGAAAAGGGACTTTAGGGCATTGGGGAGATAAGTTGTGGGAGCAGGAGCACAGGTGGTGTTCTCCTCTATCCCCTCAGAACTGGGGAAGGACACTGAAGAACAGGAAAAAGCACTTAAAAGGTGGCTAAAAGGCAGATGTCATCAACCTTGAGGCGGTCTGTACAGCATTGGGCCTCATGGCAACAGACAGCGTTCATCTGTCTCCATCTGCTATGAAAAGTATATTTGCCCAGGAGTTGGTGGGGCTCATTGAGAGGATTTTAATCTATGTATGAAGAGAGAGGGGCATAAAACTGGCATCACTAGGGATGAGCCAGGGGTGGTATGCCAGGGTTGAGAGAGAGCTCAGCAGCCGAGCTGAAGTGCATCCACACCAATGCACACAGCACAGGCAACAAACAGGAGGAACTAGAGGCTGCAGTGCACCAAGAAAACTATGATCATCACCGAAAAGAGGTGGGACCACCGTCATAACTGGAGCGCTACAATGCATGGCTACAGGCTCTCAAGAACGGACAAACAAGGAAGAAAAGAAGGTGGAGTAGGGACATATGTTAGGGAGTGCCTCAGTTGCCTGGAGTTCCAGGTGGGTAATAGAAAAGCCAAGTATTTATGGGTCCGGGAAGGCTGGGCTTTTCTCAAGAAGGAAATCTTAAAGGTGCAGAAGTGGGCCATCCCCATGTGCCAAAAGATGAGCCAGAAGGGAAGAAGATCCTTCACTGACTAGGGACCTATTGCTGAGAGTCCAGAAAAAAAAAAAAAAAAAAAAAAAAAAAAAAAAANAAAAAAAAAAAAAAAAAAAAAAAAAAAAAAAGAGAGAGTTTACAAACTTTCAAAGAAGGGGCAGACAACTCAGAAAGAGTACAAGGAAGTCACTAGGATATGTAGGGAGGAAATTAGAAAGAGGAAAGCTTGCATGGAACTACATCTGGCCACCACTGTAAAAGACAACAACAAAAAAAATGCTTCTAAGTATATACAAGTACATTAACAAGAAGAAGAAGGCCAAGGAGAATTTCCATCCTTTACTGAATGAGAAGGGGAACATTGTCACCAAGGATGAGGATAAGGCTGAGGTATTAATGCTTTCTTTGCCTCAGTCTTTAACATATAGATCAGTGATCCTCAAGGCAGCTGGCCCCCAGATCTGGATGACACCTATAGACTGCAGAATAAACCCCTCATAATCCAGGAAAAAAAACAGTCATTGACCTGCTTCTCCACTTGGACACTCACAAGTGTATAAGGCCAGATGGCATCCACCCAAGCATTCTGAGAGAGCTGGTGGAAGTGCTTGCCAAACCACTCTCCGTCATCTATCAGCAGTCCTGGTCAACAGGGGAGTTCTCAGACAACTGGAGGCTTGCCAGTGTGACACCCATCTACAAGAAGGGTACTCCATACTACTTGGATGGAGTATCCGAGGAACTACAAGCCCCTCAGCCTGACCTCGATGTTAGGGAAAGTTATGGAGCAGATCATGTTGAGGGTGATCATACAGCATTTGCGCGATGACCAGGGGAATCAGCCAATATGGATTCATGAAAGGTAGGCCCTGCCTCACCAATCTAATCTCCTTCTATGACCAGATGACCTACCTAATGGATGAGAATGTGATCTACTTAGACTCTAGCAAGGTTTTTGACACAGTCTCCCACTGCCTTCTCCCAGAGAAGTTGGCAGCTCATGGCTTAGACAGGTGTAGTGTTCGCTGAGTGAAAAACTGGCTGGTTGGCTGAGCCCAGAGAGTGGTGGTAAATGGAGTTAATGGGGTGGTGGTAAATGGTGACCGATCATGATTGGTGTTCCCTAGGGGTCAGTGTTGGGTCCAGTCTTCTTTCGTATCTTTACTAACAATTTGGAGGAGAAGATTGAGTGCACCCTCAGAAAATTTGCAGATGACAACAAGCTCAGAGGAACAGTTCATCTGCTTGAGAATAGGAAAGTTCTACAGAGGCATCTGGACAGGCTGGATCGATTGGCTGAGAACAATCATACTGAGGTTCAACAAGGCAAGTGTACAGGTCCTGCACTTCAGTCACAACAACCCCATGCAACACTGCAGGTTTGGGGCAGAGTGACTGGAGAGCTGCGTGGCAGAAAAGGATCTGGGGATGTTGGTCAACAGCCATCTGAACATGAGCCACATTGTGCCCAGGTGGCCAAGAAGGCCAACAGCCTCCTGGCTTTTATTAGGAAAAGTGTGGCCAGCAGGAAGAGGGAAGTGCCCCCTGTACTCTGTGCTGGTGAGGCTGCACCTCAAATACTGTGTTCAGTTTTGAACCCTTCACTACAAGAAAGACACTGACATGCTAGAGCATGTGCAAAGAGGGGCAATGAAGCTAGTGGAGTGGTTGGAACACAGACCTTACGATGAGCGGATGAGGGACGTGGAGTTATTTAGTCTGGAGGAGTCTCAGGTGTGACCTTATCACTCTTTACAACTAACTGAAAGGAGGTTATAGTATAGGCAGGGGTTGATCTCTTCTCCAGAGTAACTACAGATAAGACAAGAGCAAATGACCTCAAATTGTGCCAGGGGAGCTTCAGGTTAGACAGTAGGAAGACCTTATACATGGAAAGCGTAGTTAAGCATTGGAGCAGGTTGCCGACAGAAGTGGCGGTGTCACTGTTCCTGGCAGCGTTCAAGAAGTATTGAACATACAGACATGGTTTAGCAGTTATAATATTGAAGAGTTTATGGTTGTACTCAATGATCTTCCCCAAAAGGAAGCAGGTGATCACAAGATTATTAAAGAATATTGCAACATTGCTCACATTCAAGGATATAAAGTAGGATTTCCATGTAGTAACCCACACAATACAACAATCACACACACAACAATCATGCAACAGTTTGTCTTTTTAGCTTGTCCTACACTATTTGTAAGCATTGCTCTTCAGCTGTTTTCAATCCTAGCATTGAGACATATCACCTTTCCTGTACAATACAACACAAACCAATAATTCGATTTTAAATGAGAAGTGTTAAGGTGTATGAGAAAGTGGTATTAACTTTCCCTCTGATTTCCTCTAAATGCATTCCACAGATAACCCATTTTTTTTCTGTCTGTCATTTACAGGGAGTTTCTGTTATTTATGACAACTGTTGTTGAGGATTTTTTTTTTTTTTTTCTAATGGCAAATCATTTTTATATATAAAATGAGTCATTGTTCTGGTAAATACAGGGACAAATTCATAAACAAGAAGTTTGCAGCACATTTTAGGAAGATTTTGGGAGAGGGATGAGATTATAAATTACTGCCTAGTAAAAAAGCCCATATTCCTCAAAAGAATAATAATTTTAAGTAACTGAACCAAAGGAAGACAGCTTATTACATTCATATGCCATGGATGTGAGACAATGTAATTAAATTACTACTACATGCCTATTTATATGCTATTCCTATCATTAAAGTAAAAGAATAAAGACAAATGGATTTTACATAGAAATGAACTCTTTCCTAAAATATTGAGAATGAAATAAGAAATAAAAATAAATACTACATCTAAATAAACTAAATGATCATAAAGACAGTAACAAGTTAGACCCCAGCTGGAAAATATTGAAAAAAATACGAATAAAATCTGCATGTTAAGTTGCATTTTAGCAAAGGATGTACAGATATGCCATGGAGTGAACAACAAGGAAAACAGAATGAATTTTTAACTAGCATTTTTAGTAGCTGGTTATTTAATTGTGAGACAACACCACAGACTAGTCTATTGTATCTTTTAACCCAAGCAGTTGATAATGGCAATATTACATGCATTTGCCTACTTATTAAATACTTCACGATGTTCGTAAAAAGAACATTGCCATGAGATTGCAAAGAAAGTAGATTAAAACAAAGCTCAACACAAAGAACAGACTTAACAGATCTCTTGTGGGAAGCAAAATAAAGACTAATCTTAGCTGTTCTAGACCAATATAGTTATGATAGTGTTTTGTTGTTGTTGCTGTTTTTAGGCAAAACACTTAAAAAAAGTCTCACTTTTGCAGAATGTCACAGACAAGGATAACTTCGCACATACGACTAGGCCTTCTGAAAGTGGGAAAAATGTTCCCACTTACGTTCCTAAGCATCTGTAAAACCAGACTACTTGTGTTGTATAAACCATTTCCCAAAAGCAACATCCAGTAGCTCTGAATTTAATGTTTACCATCTGCCAGCAAACTAGGCTTTATCTAAATATACCAGTGTAATGTACTTTCCACTAGAGAAGAGGTTTCTCTATTCTTATTTTCATGATTAGTCAAATGCTAAACAATGCTGCATTCCCCAGCTGCAATCACATCTATAATTGGAGGAACAACTTCCATAAATGGTAGTCCACTTCTCAGACTTAAAGGCAGAAGTACAGCTGCTGTCAGGAATTATATTTATCAGACCTTACCAGAAGCACCGTAGCACAATATCCTTATTCCAGTAAACTTTGCCAGGGTTAAAACTTCACAGCTAAGTGCGAGCATGAGGATTAAAAAAGGAAACATAGTACAAAGAAACCCAGACTTCAAAGGATTTTTTTTTTTTTATTTCCTAAAAGATAAAATAAGTTGCTGCATCCCAGAAGATGGAAATTGAACAGAACTATTTCAACGGTGATGTAATAATAAACAAAAAGACATACATGCTATATAAGATCTTATTTCTTATATAAGATACATTTGATATTTGATATATAAGATAATTGTGTGATTGTTTTATATATTTGATTTAATATATAAAATATAATAGATATAATAAGATATAAGATATAATAAAAGATATATAATTTGATATGTAAGATAATAATTGTGATAATATTAAGTCATAAAGGTACAAAGGAAGAAACCATATTCAGCCCTAGATAGTGGAAAGTCAATGTGAGATGTTAATATAGAAGGAAATATTTAAAAGAGAACTCAGATAAATAATGATAGATAAACAGAAATATTATCAACCTTTTGGGGGATGCATATGGATTCCATTAGAAATAACATCTATATCCTCCAGAATCTCAAGAAAAAAGAAATCCCCAAATTACTACAAACGCATGAGTGCAAAACAGCAGTATACTATTACAATTTGCAGCTTAAAAAGTTATGGACAAATGGACAAATCTGTAAGAACTTCCCCTCATCTTCATTTTACTTTCCCTAGTACCTAGAATCCTTAGTTATACCTTTTAAGTAGGGAAGCTGCATAATAAAATGAAACTTGTTCTTAAGTTGGTATGACCCTTATTCAAGCATTTCTCTAGATATTTTTGAATGCAATGAAGTTTTTCCAAACTTTTTTTTCAGGTGATTTTATGGTAGGACTAACAGTTAGGGTAGTCACCTGGGAGGTAGTCATCCCAAGTTCATATCTCTTCTCCAAATTATGTACTTACGTACATATTGTTTCTGATGTACTCCAATTTTTTTTGCCCTACAAAAATCAGACTGACCCTGATGTGTATTTAAGCTGCACAGAGAGACTCTCTCCCAAACAGTATCTCTGTCCTGGATTTTCCAGTTGGATGTGATCAAATTCAGTATATTTTAATGAAAACATTTGCTTTTGAGAAAACTATTGACTTTTTTAAAAAACAGGAACAAGATATGAAAATATTAATAATATATTCTGCTCTCTGTCTGATTTTATTTCCGATTCTTCTCCTCCATACTTCTGTATTTTAAGGTTATCTTCCTGTTTTCTCAGTTAGTGCAGGTATATTTTTGCTCCTTACAAAAAAATAAATAATACAAAATGAGTGACACAGAAGTCCAAAACTCCTGTTTTGTGGTCAAGGTACAAGGTCATGAACATCTTTTTTTTTTTTTTTTTTTTTTGGAATACCTTTTCAGCCTCAGATAATTGGATTTCTGAATCTGAAGGATTTCATGCCAATGCTTGAATATAATAACATATATGACAGATTTTACTATTGTAGATTGCATATTTGCTTGCAATTAAAGGCTTTCAATAGTCTAAACACATATGTTTAAATATTTGGAGATTATTATTGGTATATCTTCTCAAAGTTCAAACAATTTTCTCCATGTGTTTTTATTTATGACTATAGTTTTAAAACCATGCCTTGCAACTTCTGAGAGTATAACATACTGTAGTAGAGTTGAGATTTAGTCCCTACCTATCTTGAAGATACTTATTTATTATTATGTGGCCATATTGATAGTTGTTATTTAAAAACAGGTTTGTTAATTCAATAACAACACACTTGATAATTACTATGTTAAATTCATGAGGTGTTTATGCCATCATCCTCACCACCTCTTAAATTTACTTAAAGTTGGGATTGAGAAGAAAAGGAACAAAACCAACAAGAAATAGGAAAAAAATCTCTGAACGCCCTTTCTGTGAATAAGTGAATAAGACCACCACTGTGAAGTCTTGCCATGTGACATTTAAGGGGTAGTTATGAGAACCTCAAAATTTCTCAAATGGATTTTTATAAAAAATATAGTTTCTTATTTTATGCTAAATTCTAGAAGAGCTGTGCACACTACTGTATGAGTATTCATACAGTTACAAATTCTCAGTACTGAATAAAATGGGTTTCATACAGGATCTTTGGACCTTTCACATAATCCTGTACTGACCGGTATAGCCAAAAGACTGGCATTTGTAATTGATATCAATAGCAGGCCATGTTTTGAGGCATTTCTTACTGTAATCCTGTGACGAAAGTAAACTTAGTGGTAGAGTGACGTGTAGTGACATCAATGCTATAAGAAGATACAATTTGATTGCCATCACGACTGTGCACATAGAAGTGCACACAAAACAAGAAAACAACAAAATCAAACACAAGATAAAAATCCTAATGGCAAGTGGGGTACTTAGTGTGATCTATGTATCTAAGAAACAAGGAGTGAAATTTCCCTGAACAGAGGAGATGATTGACTGGTATGCTATTTATTAGGAATCTTGCAATATCTCTTTCAAAATAATTCCCCCTACATACATATGTCCTCAGATAGAAAGAGGAGTGACATTTCTTTTTGCTTTAGTTATGTCTTTCTCAAATTAACACATGCTATCCCAGTTATAAAGGTGGGCAGTCAATAAAAAATTTTCTGATTGTCATGCTTTTTAAACCAAAGAATGAATCATACTCAAGAAAAAGATCAACTATAAGGTGCTCTGCTCAAGGCTAGACAATGCTCAAGGCTAGACAAGTATTCATACAATATACATGGATCATTATCAACCATGTTTCTGGTTTAAATCCAATCTGACACTACAGCAGAATAATACATACACTTAATGGTGGCAATTTTTCATGTCTGTTCCTTTAGTTCAGTTGTCTATTACATTATTAGTGGTCTTTAAGCTCAGAAGTTGCTTTGTTTTCACTCAATTTACTGTATGTGGTAAAAATGTTTATTTCAATTCCCACTATACTTGCTATCTAATCCCTCATAAAGAAGGCCATTTCATTTCTATATCTCATTTGCAATTCACAGAAAGTAACAGGAATGCCCTCTGACTTATTTCATACTGTGATTCTCAAAATAAAGACATTATATAAAACCTAGATCATGCATAACATTTACAGTAGTAAAATACACATACAATTTTTAATGCTTCTTTTCAAATCAGCTTTTTCACTGGAAACTCTTAAAAACCTTTTGTAAAATACTGGGTTTGTCACCTGCATTGTATTTATTGTTCAGCAACACTTTCCAACTCCATAAAATATCACCAAAATTGGTGGTTAAGTATTTTTCTGTCAGTTAAGTATTAATGAATGTTACAGTGACTGGGAAACCAAACATCAGACAAAATTTTTAACTTACAATAAAATATTCACTTGAAAGATTACAAGTGACATCATAATTTCCACTTTTAATATTTTCATAAAACAAAACTTTATTCCACATTTTTCAAAAAAACTAAGGAGATATCAAAATACTTCCCTCAAAGTAGTGTCATGATAGGAAAGAAGGAATTAAAAGATCCCTACCATATTCAAGGAAAAAAATCAGTATGCTGTTTGATAGTAAGTTATGAAAGACTGCAATTGATGAGACCATATTGTTATAAGAAGAGATGAGACAGAAGTGATATTTGATAAATTCTGTGTAATTTATTTGACTCACTTTAATTCCTTGCTATGTTCTGTCTTGCTACGTCCTCTAATATAGGCGGTAAATTAGTTTACTGCATTTCAAGAGAATAAGATTATGATACCATCAGACTTGATAGTTCAATTTTGGTCAGATAAATTAGTTTTACACATCATTTACATGATTTCATTGCATAAAGAAAAATGTATTTTCTTTATAGCTTCCAGTTTTAGTTATACAGAATACGGAATTTATGAGTATTTGAATAAATTTGTGCAAACTGAAGGAATAACAAAGTCTATCAATTTCTTTCTTGCGTGCTCTAGGTGACCCTGCGTGAGCAAGGGGGTTAGACTAGATGACCTCTGAGGTCCCTTCCAACCTTAAGCATTCCATGATTCTGTGATTCAATGATTTTTTTTTTTACTGTGAACTTGATTATTTTCAAAAAAGGCTCTTAAAAATACATTTGGCAGCTGGGCCATCTTCCCATGTTATCCCATGGCATTCCTATGCCATTTAAAAATAGCATTCACTAAGTAGATAAATACATAAGGCAAAGTATATACAAAGTATATACAAGGAAAGATTGCAGGCAGGAGCTACATGAAGCCAGTCAGTGCACTAACAAACAAACCAAAAGCTGAACTGTCTGGAGAGATAAAATGAAATTCTACTTCCTTTTGATATTCTCTTCATGCAACCTAGTAAATGAAGATTTCTCCAAAGGCAATTATGACTATTTTCCAAATTATATGCTCAGAGAGAAGTCAGCAGAGACCAGACAACAAAGAAAACAGATTAGTAGAAACAGCTAAGTAGAAACAGCTAAGCAGAAGCTGAAGCTGGACATTTGAAATCTTGTCAGATCTCTACTGGGATTTCTTTCTCCACATTTTCTTAATTCTTCCTCTTTTCCACTTGTTTTAGCTCTGCTGTCTTTAGTCCGTAAGTTAGCATCCATGATTTCTCCTACCACTACATTCCTGGTTTTCCTCTGTCATCCTCCTTCCATGTAAGTGCCTGTCTGTAATACAGCAACGGCCCACTGGTCCATATCTATATATTTCCTAACACACATATCATTCTTAATTAAGACTATGACAAAATGCGGTCTCAAGTGAGCACAAATTTTCCCCCAAACCACCAAAGGTCATTTGTATTTTGTAGCTTATATTCATCCTATATACAAGTATATTTTAATATACTTTAAAAAAAAAAAAAAAAAAAAAGGAAAAAAGTATTTCTAATGCAATTGAAGACTAGAGAAAAAATAAGCAATCAGTCCATCTTTTCAAAAGCTTCCCAATCATTTTTGTAGTAGTAATTAAAGATGATCACAGCATCACAGAATCACAGAATGGTTAAGGTTGGAATGGACCTCAGAGGTTATCTAGTCCAACCTTCCTGCTCAAGCAGGGACACCTAGAGCACACGGCACAGGGTGTCATCCAGGTGAGTTTTGAAGACCTCGAGAGAAGCAGTTCAGCCTGAAGAAGAGAAGGCTGAGGCGGGACCTGATCAGTGTGTATAAGTACCTCAAGGGAGGGAGTGAGGAGGAGGGGGCTGGCCTCTTTTCAGTGGTGGACAGCAATAGGACTAGAGGAAAGGGCTGCAAGCTGAGGCACCAAAAGTTCCACAGGAATTTAAGGAAGCATTTCCTAACAGTGAGAGTGACAGAGCCCTGGAAAAGGCTGCCCAGGGAGGCTGTGGAGATCTTCTTTGGAGATCTTTAAAACCCGCTTGGACGCAGCCCTGTGCCACATGCTCTAGGTGACCCTGCGTGAGCAGGGGGGTTGGACTAGATGACCTCTGAGGTCCCTTCCAACCTTAAGCATTCTATGATTCTATGGTTCTATGAAGGAGACTCCACAATCGACCTGGACAGCCTGTTCCAGGGCTCTGTTACCCTCACAGTAAAGTTCTTCCTCTGATATTGAGAGTGATCCCTAAGAGCATTGCTGATCAAGGACATCTAAGTCAGGACACAAAAAGAAAACAGAAGAAGGAAATGCCAATCTCAGGTTTTAGAAAATAAATCATATAAAAGATGAATTGCTCAAAGTGTTATTATAAAATTAAATGCATACATGACAGTTTTTCTTTACTGGATTCTGATAAGTAAACACAAAGGACAGAATTGTCCTTGCAAATTTCATAAAAAAAAATAGAAAAATAGCTTTTACTGCAAATGGTAAGTCCTGAAAATCAGCAGATATTCATCATTTCTGTTCTTTGTAAGAAAAAAAAAAATTATATATATAAGCCTGCCTATAACTGCAGTGTACCTTGCACATACAAAGGAATATACTGAATTTTAAGGATTTTAAGTGCTAGAACATACACAGGAAGATCAGTTTATGTGAAAATTGTGCAATATCAATTTTACTTCCTAGTCTAATCTACAGTTCTTTGACGTCACAGCACAGAAAGGCATTCCAAAAAAAAAAAAANNNAAAAAAAAAGAAAAAAAAAAGAAGATATTATATTAACTATCCGAAGATTTGATCATTTTACTTTATGATGTAACTTTTTCTCTGTTCTAAACAAAAGCAAAATATTGCAATATGTTAAGATTAGGTAAGCTGTCCCAAAGCTGAGTGAAATAATAAATGCTAATATGCAAAATTCCAAAGCCATAATTGGAAGTACAATATGTCTGTGCAAGAAAAATAGAATGTAAGTACAAAAAATATGGTTTAAGTTAAATCTTTGTTGTGTAGCTTTTAGTGTATTATAAGAAAGGGGCAAAACCATTTTCTCTACAACTGAATACACTTGCACAGGAAATCTAAAAGCTGATTTATTTCCATTGGTCTATTTCATGTTTTAGAAAATTCCTATTAATGTTTATAAAAAGAAAGAGATCTTTAGTGGTTGCTTGCATGCTCATAAAAAAAAAAATATGAAAGGAATAAAGTCTTTGATTTATAATATTTGCAGTGTTATCTCATAGAGAGAGAGGAACCATGCTGCATTTCTTCTATGTGAAAGACAGTCACAGTGGAGTAGCTGGCTATGTGCAGTGGTGGACTGTAGCACTATTAAACTATTCTGGTGGGAAACTTCTCTATTAAGAAATGGTACCTTGCAGGATATTGCCAGCAGATATTCTTCATGGAAAGAAGGGATCAGGCCAATAATCTGTGTAACTAAATCAGAGACTAATATACTGGTTAAATACATTGGGGTTTTAGTTTAGCACTCTTATAAAGTAAAAGAGGTCATTGTTTCCGCATACTTTAATAAATCTTTTGATAAAAATTGCTAACAATTTCTCCAAGTTCCCTCCTAATGTAAATGGACAATACTTAAACTAAATCAATGTAGCTGCTTTATTTTACATTGGCAGAGAATGTTGCTCCTTCTGCAATATGATAAGGCAAAATCCAAAGACATATCCAGTATACTGGTGCCATTGTAATGCAGCACTATTGCAGGAAAAAAAAAAAAAAAAATCTAGAGTGTAGGGGTCAAGTGGAGTGGCATTAATTCAGTTAGGGGTCTTTTCAGAGCTAAATAGATAATATAGGGATTGTAAAATTGGATAATTTGAGAAGGGATATGATAAACATGTATAAGGCCATTAAGGGAGAATGTAGGGAGGAAGGGGCCAAGCTCTTCTCAGCGGTGACCAGTGACAGGACAAGGTGTAATATGTGCAAGCTGAAACACTGGAAGTTCCATCTCCATGTGAGGAGGGTGACCTAGCCCTGGAACAGGCTGCCCAGGGATGTTGTGTAGTCTCCTTCTCCAGAGGTCTTCAAAACCCGCCTGGATGCCACCCTGTTCCCTGTGCTCCCGGTGTGCCTGCTTGAGCAGGAAGGTTGGACTAGATGATCACTAGAGATCCCTTCCAACCTCAACCGTTCTGTGATGCTGTGATTCTGTGATAATGGGACCTCTCTGTACACACACAGTTTAAAATATAAGTAACAGAAAAGGATAGAGAAACGGTGTATTCTATCAAGACTGAACAGATTTGTGTCTTTTTCTAGTCTATTTTCCAGGAAAATACTAGTCATTTGAATAGACTGCTGTGCCAAAACATGCAGAAGTTTTAGGTAGACTGGATTCCACTTTTGTGATGTTTCCCTCATAATCTGCTGGATGAACTAGCTTCATCATCTTTACAGGATTGGTGGAAACTGAGATGGATAGTAGAGGAAGCTCTCTTATTATAATTCTACGACTTATCCAGCCACAAAGGAATTGAAGGCATATTTGCTGCACTCCAAATGATTGCTGCAAACACTAAGCAAAGGAGTATCATCAGCAAAAAGCCTAAGCACTTAGAAAGAAAAAGGAAAATTATAATAAAACAAAAACAGATCCAATATATTGCATACAAATAAATAAGAGAATTTTGATATTGGTTTTTACTGTTCTTGACATATTATTCTATTTAGGAAACGAAGATTATTCAAGAACCTGCCACTGTATAATGTTATATCCAGAGAATCTAAATCCTTAGTGTATTTGAATTTGTTGAGCTGTCTAGACTGCATTTTCACACTTTGAGCAGAAATTATGATCTCTTCAGTCACTACAAAAAAGCTCTGCTTTGAATTTTTTACCACACAGTTCGTTAAAGTTATGGCAAGGACTAAATCGGTTATTTAAAATGATATTAATTTTAGGGAATTCAATCCTTTCCTTGAATATAAATATTAATTACTTTAATTTTTTCATTGTAGTTCTTAGGGAATCCTTATGCATTCAGGATTTTACTGAATTCAATCAGGCAGTCCTTATGCATTCAGGATTTTACTGATTTCACATACCTTTGTTCTTTGAACACAGATAAAAGTTTAACAAACTGTTCACTTCACCTGCCTTTAATAAACACACTATAACATGACCATCACCTATAGCCTCAAGAAATCCTTAAACATACAAGAGTTGAATACAAAAATATTTAAACCACATGCATATCTTTGAGCCTGGTTGCATATACAGAGACAATCCACGCTCCACTTCAGTACTTAATAAAAGTGCCTTTTTCTGGTCTCCACAACTAGCCTGTCTCCACAACTAAAGGTTTAAAACTTTCCAGTGGTCAATCCCTCCAGGATTATTTCTGCTTACTCTTAATCAGGGACCAAAGTATGCAGTCCACAGTAGGACTGCTTTCTCATCTTCTTGATTTGCCACAAAGCTAGATGCAGATGCCAACACTATACAAACAGACAGCGGAATAAGGATATGCAAAGCAAGAAGAGAGTAAAAGTAGTTTCAAATAACAGATTTCTCCCCAGTTAATATTAATTTAGACCATATCTTGTATTTTCAGTCAGGGACTGACTTAACACAGATAACAAGACAGTTAAGTAAACATAGTAGTATTTTAGCGTGGAAATAAATGAGGTAAGTGAGGTGCATCATCAGAGTATAGGTTGGACAGGCAACATGCACAAGCCAGGTTGAAGACCTGAACAAGCACAATGTTTAGTGATGAGGAGTATAGTTAGAATGTGTTCTTTAAATGTAAGTTGATGGAGGCATCACACTCAGCATGTGATGTTATGTGTAAAAGCAACCCTTTTATAAGTAGAAAGTCCTGGAAAATGTGGACATTAGCCTAATGCTGACAAGGGTTATTCTTGCAGACAAGAATTGATGAGGCTGATGGTTGTCTCTGCCTGTACTTGTAGAGGAGGGTGTGCTCTAAATCAGGAAAATTAAAAAAAAAAAAAACTCATGAATATGCCTTCTATATGCAGTAGTTGATCATCATTGGTCTTTTTTTCCATTTCTTTTCACACTATTTCTAAAGTTTTAGTGAATTCAGTGGCAGTGAAGTTGTAAATCTTATCATTTTCTCCATGAGTATCATGCAGTCATATAAATTTCCTCCAGGACTTCTGTGACTAAAATATAATTGCCTTGCATCTGTGCATACATTTGAAGAGTTCTATATGATTATCCATCTTTAGACAGAAATACAAACAGAAATTTATTAATCAATACTCAATTTAAGCTATTGACAATTGCAGTCAAAACTCCAAATATTATTTGGAGAAAAGCAAATTGTTGTCATTGTGCTTTATAGGAACTGTGATTTGTATTCTGCACAGCTTCATTCTCCTGTAAAGGCCAGTCTTCTCATTTTGTGTATGTGCTAGAGTACATCAGAACTTCTCACTTGGAGAGACAGTCGATGCCTGGCAACAGTCGATAGTAAGGTTAAGTTTATCTGAAAAGTCTGTTCAGTTGAGGATAATGGAGTCAAAAGTCAAGCATATTAAATCCCATGGCAATACTATAGTAGGTTTCTATTTTATTTTGTTTTGTTTTTAAGAACAATCTTATGTATTTAGTTTTGATAAGTAAAAAATCAAAAATAAAATATCTGTGAAAAAATAAAATCTGTTATATTAAGAAAAATGCAAATTATTTCAATTATATCCCATAATTTCTATTTATTAGAATTACTGCCTGTACTTGAAGAGCTGAATGGACAGCAAATATGATGTCTCCCTTTCATGACTGTAAGTTAATATTTTCCCAAGTAACTAATTTTTCCCCTTCTAGACTAAAATATTGTCATTAGAAGATAAATAGGCATAATCAATTTCAGTATTTAGAAATTGTGTTTTAGTGGTGAAAATAACTTCCTATGATCATTTAATCTATAAAGCAGGGAAAAGCTAGAAAACTTGCTTTCTTTATGGAAGATATTTATTGAGTATAGGAAACAAACAAACAAACAAAATAGCAGTAAGTAAAGCCTGCCACATACAGAATGCAGATTGTTGAACAAACCATGAGATGGAGAAATAAACAATCTGGTTTCCTTTTAGTCCATTTTCTGTTCCTCACTTTGTTTCTTTGTTCCTTTCTCCTCTCTTCGGCTGCTTCTGTATTTTATATGCCAAATGGATGTAAGAGCTGAACTTTTACACAAAACAGTTTTTCAGAAGATCTAATGTCATCTGAAAGTCCTCTATGCAACTTCTCCATTATAAACTCAAAATTACTACACATTCCTGACAAAACAGGAAAATGATGTCTTATGTATATCATTTTATTAATCTGTCTTTTTGTCTGTGTATATCTTTTCTGAATCTTTTAGTTACAATGAAGACATTCTCCTTTGCCCCGCAAAGAGCTCCTCTATTCATTGGTTTTATTACTGTGGCCTTCTCTAGATCCAACTCTCTACCAGTTCATTATAATAAGTTGAATAAGTTGAAACTGCTAGTGGGGTCATATAAAAAATAAACTCATTTCATTGTGTTGTCTTCAAAGTAGATGACATTTTAAGATTTTTTTTCAATATTACATTCCTCTGATATAACTATTACTTGTCACTTAATTGTTTAAAATACCTACTCTGGAGGAAGGAAACAAAACTGAGGATATGCACATATTTTTGTCCTGGATTGTCATGCTGAAGGAAATGGTGACTCAGTCACCCCATTCTGACAAATCTTTTTTATTCTTTGCATTTAATAGCTAGGGAAACAGATTTTTTTTTCTTAAAGGTCAGACGCCAAACACTGGAGCTGCATGTCCTGCTGTCAAAGCCATTAGTGCTGTCAGGTCTTCTCCATGTTTCTGAGTTGCAATATAATGTTTCCATTATCTGTTGTGTATATTGTCCCCTCTGGGGATGTTGTCTGGGCTCCTTTCATTTAGCATGTCTTACAGTGTAAGCGACACCAATGGGTGTGCCATTATATCACCTCTATTTGATATTTCATGCATGTAATGCCATTTCATCCCCCAAATTTGCACATCTTGTTCTACTGTTCATTCAATGAACTCATGGAAAAACATAAAGTCAGGAAGGCATTGGATAATGACTGCCTAATAAAATTCTATATTCTCGTATATTTCACTCAATTAGTGGTCAATGGATTGCCAAGCACAAGAAGGATCATTTGCTACTTAAAAAAAAAAAAAAAAAAAAAAAAAAAAAAAAAAAACTTTAATATGTTTACAGATTCTACTATTTTGTTTTGTTTTCTGTTTGAAAATGGCAAACTAGGAATAGAAAATTACTTATTATTATTAGTGAAAAACAATTCACTTCAGAGACTGCATCAAGATGCATGAATACACTTAAGTCTTGGTTCAATCTTTGCTTTTCAACAAATTACTAACAAATGGGATTAAACCACATCCTTCTTTATAAATATAAATAGCTGCAAAGCGTAAGAAAGACTACAATACTTCATTTTCTTTGTTCTAAATGTTTCTACTTAGAAATATCACATGTAGTATAAACAAAAAGCACAATAGCCGATGTCTGTACTGTAAGATTACCCACGTGACAAAAATATAACAAAATGTTCTATGTATATTCTGTTATGTCTAAACTGATCTGAGTCAACTCATATGATAAGCAAAAGAAATAATCTGTGAGGCTAATTATAGTTTTTTTCAAGCTTTGCACATTCTGAAATCCTGCAAAACACGATTGCTACAGGTTAAAAAAAAAAATAGAAAAGTGAAGAAAAAAGCAGTTTGGACCAAAAGAATGCTTGAATGCTTAGAAAAAAAAAAAAAAAAAAGAAACTAACGAAAGAAAACAGCGTTTGAAACATTACTTTGCACAGGAAAACAATACAGCATTGCTTTCCTGTATCTTGAAGAAAGTAGTGGTTTTTCAGAATCACCGCCTCATCAGGTGATTCTGAGTCATCTGCAGTCCACATCCTTTTCTTGATAGCTCTCCTGTATGATGAAAGAAACAAACAAACAAACAAAAAAGCACCTTTCTTCTCTAGTAAAAAACTTGTGCTTTGGAATCCATTGCACAGAAAATGTGATTACCTAAATATTGCTGGTCTTTTAGAGTCTTTACAAAATAGTGTAGTGTATTTTTATGTTTTTTATGTGCAAATTTTTTTGTTGTTGTTTTTTGGTTGTTGTTGTTGCACGTAGTTGTTACCTGCAGGCAGCTGTTACTGTGAACAATCCTTGCTATCTGTGGAAAATTTCAACTTTTATTGATCCCAGAGCAACTTAGTTGTGTAAAACAAGTAAAAATGATATTCAGAAGAATGTCAAAATAGTTCAGTGGATTGCTATTTGGGCATATAGTGTAGTTTCAACTAACTAAATAGACTTTTATATCTGAGTTCTCAAGATATTTTTGGCAACAAAGTAAGTTCAGAGAACAAGGCACCTCCAGGGCTTTATTTTCTTCCTAAGTGTTCGCTTAAAATGGATCAGATTAATTTTGTCTACATCTACTAAGTGGAGAGAATACAATCTGAGCTCCCAATCAGACCTCACCTCCCAAGTTCTCAAAAGGTAATGTTGCCTTATAAAGTACTCCACCTCCATACACTCAAACTTGCACAGCAGCACAGGGCATTCAAGCTAAAACTTATCATACGCTCTAATGACATTTCTCAATAGGAATACTTAATAGGAATACTTAAAGAAAGTTGTTAATTTTGCCATTTTGAGAAGTAAGCATCAAAGTATTAGTGCTAAAAGAAAATATTTTCCTAAATTAAAAAAAAAAAAAAGTCTTTGTCATTTAATTCTCATGCATTGGTATCACATTTTTGTATAGGCAGTCTGTTATCTCCTTAGTTAAATTATGTACCAGCTCTATTTGTCCTGGTGGAAATCAGTCGGTTTCAAAGAAATAAAAAAAAAACATGCAATCCAACTTCCACGATTTAGTATCTAACTTAGGTCCTCTTACTAGATATAGAAGGGTGATATAATCTACCCGTTCAAGTATCAACCTTATCCACTGAGAGTAAAGGAAGTGTCATGCAGTGTTATTCACTGGAACTTCAGTCTGAGGAGTTCTCTTTTGAAAACAAGAGTTTAATTAAGTCAAATGAAATGTTGATTTCAGTCTGCTTAAAGAAGACAACTTGTTTCTAGAGGAGTGTCCTGTTCTCCAGTACATGTCATATGCATGTACAGTATTCTTCACTGTTCCTTTTCATTAAGCTGAGAAACTGCACAGCTGGGAATGCAAGATGTCAAGAATAACACTGGAGAGAAAGCCCAACTCTTGCATAGGTTAGAGCACTTAGAGCAGAATTCACATTCAAATCCAACCGAGTTCAGAATCACTGGTTATATTTCCCACAAGGCTAAGGTATATCCCTGTTTTTCTACTTTCTGAGTACTGTAGCCTCGAGATCACTTAATAGTAATCCACTGAAACAATCAGAAAAAAAAAATGAAGTTAGTTATAAGTGTGTGCTTGTCTACTTTTCAAGGTTTCTCCAGGATATTTAAGTCTTCAGGTCAGAGTGTATTAGATCTCAGCGCAGAATGTAGGTAAGGAGCTGACCCAACAAAAAAAAAAAAGTCAATTGGTAAGCCCATCTGGAATTTAAATCCTACGATACCATAAATGAGTAAATCAGAGAACACTCATATTAAGGATTTTAATATGTTTCATGCTAACTTATTTCAATTAAGATGATGACAATATAGTTGTGCAACAGTGCATAACTCTGTATCTTTTCGAGTGATCCTCTTGCAATCCAAAAAACATTAGGAAAGATTAGACCTATATTATTAATAAGTATTATTAATATTATTATTAATAAGAAATATAAAAACACAACACAACACAACANTAATAAGAAATATAAAAACACAACACAACACAACAAATAAAATAAAATAAAATAAAATAAAATAAAATAAAATAAAATAAAATAAAATAAAATAAAATAAAATAAAATAAAATATGCAAAGGGACAGAACTTTTCTACCTTACCAAAAACTACATTAGAAAATGAAAGAAATAGTAAGGCTTTCATTATAAACAAAATACTGATCAAATCAAATCAAATTTTCAAGGACTGTTTGCAAGTTTAAAAGTAGAACTTTAACTAACAACTAAAATGTCTCTGTGAATGAATGAGTCTGCTAAAAGTGCAACATAGTTTTTCTTCTTTTTTTCCAATAACAAAGCTGTATTCACTACTGTTTTTAAATGAATATTCAAGAGACTGAAGTGCCAGTGAAATGCTCTGCTGCATCAGAGCCAACTACTCAGCATCTTGTAGATTCAAGTGTCAGATTCACTCATTTGATGATTGAGCCTGTCATTTTGAAAATAAAACTTTATATAAATCTTCATGTTCAGATGAGCTGGTAATATGCCCTGACACAGATGATTATGGAGCTCCATGGGGAGACACAAGAAGGCTTGACAGTATCCTTAGTGTTATATATAATGTTCATTTTTCTATTTGCTAGACTTCTAAGCTTATATTGAGGCCCTGCTAGGGCCATGAGGGCACTAACAGCCCACACAGGTCCTCACCAGACCACCCTGACCAGACCTAGCCCCATCTCAGTGCAGCCTGGGGCTATCCATCCCTAACCTGTGCCTAGGTTCCAGCCCTGCCATGGAGCTGCCTCCTGGAGGACCCATCCTGCCGTCAGCTTCCTTCCACAAGACCCCTTGGATGCCACTGGAGCATTGCTGGCCTCATCTCCTATTTGTTTCTGGCTGGAAGAACCTCACACCTACCTTGTCTCTACCAGCTCCAGCTGTACCAATGCAGGACCAGCAGGCCAGCAGGACCCTGTGGGATGGTGCCCCATTGGTGAGAGCACTGGATGTGCCCTCAGCTTCCAGCTCACCTAACCATTCAGTTGCCAGTTCTGCTGTGCTCTGACAGCCTCTTACTGTTTTGTGTGGCAATGATCTTTAACTGATTTTCCTTATTTCCCTTATTTGAATAACTTCTTAGAGAGTTGTTGAAATTTTTAAGAATTTAAAATAATCCAAAACCTCCTGAATTCAACCTTAACAGTTTAGTGGATGTCAGACCAAGTCATTACTGATTATTGTTTAGACATAAACAGTCTACTTACTTTCAGTTAGTAACTTAAAACATTTTTTTCTGTAGCCATATGGTTATATACTCCTGATAATTTTTTCCCTCATTTTTTGCAAGCTTGAGCCCACCATGGTTGATGAGTAATATTTCCCATGTTTCCCATGTTGTCAGTTTCTCACACTGAACTATTTATATCTTAAAATCTTTCTCCTCACCTTTGAGAACTTATCTCTTATGGAAAACAATCACAAATGTAGTTTTTCTTTTAAAACAATTATTAAAAGCAGAACTATTCCTGCCAAACACCTTGGGGGTTGATTTCTTCTACTGAAAAGGGTTTGATTTCTTCTACTGAAGAAAATGAATATAGATATCTCCATTAGGCACACTATCTCTACTGTTTTCCCTGCACAGTCGATGAAATTTGTGGATTCTTCTAGTGGGTCACTTGATTGAATCAAGCTACTTATCTGAAGCAATTGCTGAAGGAGCCTCATTCCCTTATTGATTATCTGGCAAGTCTGGTGAGATCAGTCCTCTGCTTATTTTCCAGCCTCACTTTTTTTTTTTTTTTCCAGCCCCTAGACTGAAAGTTGTTGAAAACCATATGAAACAAAGGGGGATTTCAATATGAATCCAGATGGCCTGTAACTCATGCTGGTAGTATAAATATCTCCCCAGAAAGGCCAATAGTGTTAGCACATTTTCCACAGATCTCTTATCTTACGGGGCTACTGTTGTTTGAAGTTTAAGTCTCTGGGAGACATAAAATAAGACAAAGACTTTCCAGAGGGACCTTAGACATATCCACAGAGTAAGTAAAAACTTTTTTTTTTTTTTTTTTTTTTTTTTTTTGCCATAGTTTTTCTAAATATTATTTGAGAATTCAGAACCTACCTATCCCTCACCTGTCCTTTTAGCCTGGTAAGAGTCCCTCACTTTTTCACAGAACCTCTTCCACTTAGTCTTCTGATCTTATGTGAGACCTTAGGCCACAGTCATACTTCATTCACATTAATGGTCTCCTTTATTTTTGCAGTCAAGGTACCATTAAGCATCATTACCATCTCAATTATCTGTTGGATTCAGCTTCTCTCACTGTTTCTTTCTAGCTTATCTAGCCCTTCCCTTTCCTTGGTTAGCACACAGACTAGTTTCAAGTGGTTAACTATGTGGAACATAACATATCTTACAAAAAAAAGGGCAAGATGAAAGGCTAAATTATGCTTTCTAACTATATGAAAGGAATGCAATAAGAATTCAATTCACAGCACTAATCTAGATTTTTAAACAACCAACTTTTCCCTCTGTGCTTATACAATGTCTGACGAACCTCATAGCTTTCTATGATGGGATGACTAGCTGGCTGGACGAGGGGAGAGCCATGGATGTTGTCTACCTTGACTTCAGCAAGGCTTTCAACACCATCTCCCATAATATCCTCATACGGAAGCTCTGGGAGAGCGGACCAGACGAGTGCACGGTGAGGTTGATCGAGGGCTGGCTGGATGGCAGAGCTCAGAGGGTGGTGATAAATGGGGCCGAGCCCAGTTGGAGGCCTGTGGCCAGTGGTGTCAGTACTGGGCCTGGTGCTGTTCAATTTGTTCATCAATGACCTGGACAAGGGCACGGAGCGCACCCTGAGCGAGTTTGCAGACGACACCAAGCTGGGTGGAGTGGCTGACACTCCAGAGGGCTGTGCTGCCATCCAGAGGGACCTGGACAGGCTGGAGAGTTGGGCAGAGAGGAACCTCATGAGGTTCAATAAGGACAAGTGCAGGGTCCTGCACCTGGGCAGGAATAACCCCAGGCACCAGTACAGATTAGGGGTCGACCTGCTGGAGAGCAGCTCCACGGAGAGGGACCTGGGAGTCCTGGTGGACACCAAGTTAACCATGAGTCAGCAGTGTGCCCTCGTGGCCAAGAAGGCCGATGGGATCCTGGCCTGCATCAGGAGGAGTGTTGCCAGCAGGTCAAGGGAGGTGATTCTGCCCCTCTACTCAGCTCTGGTGAGGCTGCACCTGGAGTACTGTGTGCAGTTCTGGGCCCCCCAGTATAAGAGGGATGTGGAGCTCCTAGAGAGGGTCCAGCGGAAAGCAACTAAGATGATTAAGGGAATGGAACATCTCTCATATGAGGAGAGACTGAGTGAATTGGGCCTGTTTTCTCTGGAGAAGAGAAGGCTGAGAGGGGATCTGATTAACATGTATAAGTTCATGAAGGGAGAATGCAGGGAAGAAGGGGACAAGCTCTTCTCATTGGTGGCCAGCGATAGGACGAGGGGAAACGGGCATAACACACAGGAAGTTCCATCTCCAGGTGAGGAGGAACTTCTTCACTGTGAGGGTAACAGAGCAGTGGAATAGGCTGCCCAGGGAGGTTGTGGAGTCTCCTTCTCTGGAGGTCTTCAAAACCCGCCTGGATGCCACCCTGTGCCACATGCTCTAGGTATCCCTGCTGAAGCAGGAGGACTGGACTAGATGATCTCTAGAAGTCCCTTCCAACCTTGAATATTCTGTGATTCTGTTAACATACTAGTGGTGAATGTCTTGGTTTCCACTGAACTAGATGGTATTCTTCAGAAATAGATCACTGCTTTTTACTCTATTTCTTCAATAAGATTCTTCTCTCCATGAGAAAATGAGTTCTTGTTATTTCTACCTATTCCCCAATAACAGTATACATAAATAGTTATATATGTATCTGGAAAAGACAGAGAGCTAAGTAAGTAAAACACAAGCTTAACAAACTGGGCAGATAAGGCCATTTCTTATCTGCAAAGGCGAGAAGACAGCAGGCAGGATTAGACTCACCTAAGAACACAAAACACTTGTGTTGTGAAGTATACCTAAAAAAAATTCACTTTGTTTACCTTCTGCACACAAAGTCTAGAGCTTGCACATGTATAATTTAGATTTCCACTGTCACAATTACAATTTGAATATCTTTATCCTAAGAATTTTCAGAAAATTTCAGAACAGCTCATTAATAATAATAATAAAATACAATTTATGACACAATGCAATTAGAATTTGCAAAAAAAAAAAAGTAATTGAGCACTGTAGTACTGTAATTGAGCATTACATGTAACTTCAGAAAAGTTAATATAAAAATAAATACACCCATAATGTGTTCCTATTTATTTATGCCTTTCTTTAAAACAGCTGTTTTGAAAACAGATAGAATTTGTGTGTTTAATTAGGTCTTTGCTCTTTTATCAAGTAAGTTTTCTCAGATCAGACTATTTTCTAAATACAGTAGCCTGAGAATCAGACCACTAGAGCTTTTAACAGGAATTTTACCAGGGCATTTCACATTCAGCTCACAGAACACAATGCTTCTGTTATAACCTTTTTTTTAATGTATACTTA
Source organism: Nothoprocta pentlandii (assembly GCA_013398315.1). Taxonomy (NCBI): domain Eukaryota; kingdom Metazoa; phylum Chordata; class Aves; order Tinamiformes; family Tinamidae; genus Nothoprocta; species Nothoprocta pentlandii. The sequence continues at coordinate 438,313 of VZSG01000492.1, read as the reverse complement.
GAACACTAATTCAGGTATTCTTGCTACTCAGGCACTGATAAAAAAAAGCACCGAAGCTTCAGTTTATTTAGCAGTATGATACAGTTTGGAGCGTAATTAACAGGATATGATAGTAGTTCTATAGATAGTAAATAAATATAAATAATTAACATTTACTCTAACAATTGGAATTCTTCTTGTTTAGCCTATTACCAAATCCAGCCTGAATATATCAGGTAAAAATACATTTCTGATTTTACCTTTCTTTCGCCTGGTATTTGGATATTTTCTCTGATGCTGGAATTCAGTTTTGCTCACTTTCTATTTTGATATTTTCTTTTTCCAAGAGAAAACCAGTCCCTTGAATATAACAGTTCATGCAGTCCATGTGCAAAATGCAGAGTATGTTTCAGAGGATAATGAAGGGCACAGTGCAGATCAGGCCTTGAAACCATGTCAGAGCTAACCTTCAGCCCTAATGTCTTCAGGCAGTTTTCGGGAAACAGCTAATTCTCACGCATATGAAAAAGAATGAGCTCTAAGAGGATTTGAAGGTAATTCCTTGCTTACCAGGAAGAACTGAGATTTGCAGTTTAAAAAGATATTATTACTGACAAGCTTTATATTCAAAGTTTGCATTTGAGCTTCTGAGGGTACAACTTGGCACCACTAGAAGAGACTGAGTATTATAGAGAAGATGTGTCTAGAGGAAGCAAGAGGTAAGTCTGATGGACACATTTCACCACAGCTGTGTATAGAAGGGCTATAGTTTCACAGATTTGTGTTGCTCAGTTTTTCAGTTATTTATTAAGAGCTACTGACAGCACATAATCACAACACTTGAAGACACCTGCAACGGAACTCCAACCTATTACTTTCATGACTGTTCTAAACTTCAGGCTTCTGCACACAGCCTCACATTCTTGTTTTCATCCTTTGTCAGTTTTATGCTTATGTGACCACAGGTAAATGGGCTGAGTTTGTTGAGACTTAAAACTATGATTTGCAGGAACAGTATATGACAATATGTAAACTGCTCAACTTGAGCCCAAATCGTCCACAGCTCCTCTCCTTTCCTCTCCTTTCCTCTTCTTTCCTTTCCTCTCCTCTCCTTTCTCCTCTCCTTTCTCCTCTCCTTTCTCCTCTCCTTTCTCCTTTCCTTTCCTTAATAAAATAATTTTACTTCTGATTTACTCATTCTACAGATTAAAGCAAATACTCCCAGATTTCCATTCCATATCACAATGAAATGGAAATAGGTCAAAGAACTGAATCTTCAGTTCTTCTCTCAGACATTCCAATGTCACAGATGCACCTCCTGTGACCTGATTTTCTTTTAGACCAAAGTATGCTCAAGAGCAAGAAAAAAAGTACCCTAGAAATATTTCTATCTAAACAGAAAATTCTTGTAAAAGCTAATATTAGCAAAGTTTGACCTTATTTCTATTGTAGCCAGAATTAGGAAACTGTGTAAACCTTTTTTTTTTCTTTTTTTAAGCGACAAAGGAGTAGAGGAAGAAATATAACATTCCAGTTAATGGGTCCTTCAGTACTTCTGTTCTGATATTTTATCATTTTATTTATAACTTTATTAAGCTTCTTACATTTTATAATAGACAGTGTTTTAATTTAATAGTGTTTTACATTTTATAATAGACAGGACTGTACTTTTGAAGCTCCAAACTATAAATTCTGCCTTGTAAAACCATGTTGTTCAGAAAAACTGAAAAAAATCTTAGAAACAAGATCAAAGGAATAGGAATATGTCAAATATTTTTTTGGTTCTAAAGTTGCCCACTCTCTGTAGAAGTAATGTGGTCCTTAATTTTTTGTGTAGATTTATTAGTCAGATCTATACTTTTTCCAAAACTACAGGGTTTTCATCATTCAAAAATGTATGACTTTATTCAATAATGAAGATCTATTGTTGAAAAGTGTGACAAAAAAAAATCTTAAAAAACATCTTAAGTTGCAAATCTTAAGTTGCATAACACTAAAAAATAAATGGAGTAGGTTTAAGTGAATTGATTCAGCAACCAAAGAGGAAGGAAAAAAAGGCAGAAAGAGAGAAAAAAAAGCAACTTGGATTGAATTAAAAGAGTATATATTTTTTTCCTGGAAAAAAAAAATCTACCTCATAATCACTAGAAGGTAATAAAAGCAAATATGCAAATAGAGAATTTTGGAGTTTCTGATGCTCAGAATTTTGCATTAAATGTGAACTCTGGCTCACAAATATGTACAAAAAGCTAAAAGGTCAGTTATACCTGCTTCCCTGACCATTTCATAGTTTTCCAGACTACTGTTTCCAATATCTAGCTCTTTGAATACTGTAGTTGAAGAAGATCTTGCAGTTTACTTACAAATAAAAAAAAAAAAAAGCAAGAATATTTATTTTGCTTGCAAGCATGCTTGTTAGAATCTAACTTCTTTAACTGAGTACAGGAAATTCCTGCTGAACCAGCATCTTAAATTATATTTTTAGCCAATTGCACATAGTAGTGAACACTAATCAAGAATGTTTTTCAGAATTTTATTTTTTTTATGAAATCTTGCTTTTTCTGTAGAAAACAACATGAATATGTTTCATTTTATGAATAAATAACTGCAAGTGGGCAGCAAAGTTGTCCAATTAGAACTTCTGTGGAAATTTTCCTTTCTATTATTTTTTTTTCCTGCTTGTGAATGCAAATGTAAATATCCTTGAGATGATATAACAAACATTTCCAGGTAGGGGAATTTTACTGTATTCTTCTTTTAGGTACCATATCTGAACAGATACACAGATCCTGGCAATTTGTTTCTTGATGAGTTAGCTATTCAGGTAACTGATTACCACATAAAAATCCTTCTTCATCTAAATGTTTTGCTTCCTGTGATTATCTTTGCAAAAGTGGAGAGTGAAGTTGTTAAAATGAACGGATGACTTTCTCTGCAATAGAAAGAGATGATGCCTTTTACAGAAAGCAATCTAAAGGTGAAAACTGGATGCCTTAAATTGAAAGGTGAAAGTCCTATTGATTTCAACAGCAGGAGGACTTCATCATGAATGTGAGACAAATTTGTCCCGCAGGTTATTGAATATATTGAATACAGTTATGAAGCAGAAATAATAATCAAGGGCTGTGATATTTTAGCATGGCTGCAGAATGAGTTTCTTCTTCTATAAATTTTCTCTTTTAGAAAACTGTATTTGAAGAAAATCTCTAGAATATTTTCTTATAAATGCTGTCCATGTCCATGTCCTATATGAGGTCGCAAAGAGTGAAGCAAACTACCAAGTTTAATAAATTAGCTTCCCCTACAAAAACAGGCTTTTATTAAATACCTTCTATTTCTTAGAGATAAATCAAAACACTGATACAAAAGTAGAAGACCTGATCCTCTGTTATCAGATACAGGCATAGCTGGCCAACTTCAGTAGGTGCTATAAGGAGGTCAGTAAAATTAGCTTTCATTTATGAGCCATGACCACAATCACAACAAAAAACTGTGTTTGCTTTGCTCTTATTTTTTCCTCTATAGTTCTATAAGCATTTATTTTACTCTCCCAAATCCCAAAGTGGGTATTTAGTTCTAGGCAAAGTAAATGTTATAGTCCATTTATGGCTTGTGAAATGGGAAACAAAGAAATACAAATGTAAAAATCTGAAATCAGTTGTTTGCCTGTCCTAAGTCTGCTTACCTCTTCTTTCCATCTTTGCTATACATTCCCATAATTGATCTATGCTCTAAAAGAGCTACTGCTACTGCAGGACACCTGATGCTAATGAATGCCAAAGGAACACATATGTTATCTCAAATTCCCTAAATGGAAATCATCATTTTCAGTTAGAATTCAGAAATGAAAGGGTGAAAACTGATGACCTGGCTTCCACAAAGAACCTGTTTAACATCCATCACCAGAGAAAGCTTTATTCATTCAGTATTTTCAGATACATTTGATATGCTTTAGGATCCATTAAATCAAAAACTTTATGGTCAGTTCTGAAATGGAAGGTTGCGCCCCTCCACCGCCCCCCCCCCCAAAAAAAAAAAAAAATTTAAAAAAAAAAAAAAAANAAAAAAAAAAAAAAAAAAAAAAAAAAAAACCCAGGGAGTATATTTTTATCTCTTTATAGTGTATACCCATATGGCTATCCTATATGGCTACTACTCTAAAGCTAAAGATTGATAGGATATTGAAGAACACTAAGAAATATTGCAATCACTCAGTACCAGCAATGATTTCGAGGAACATCTACAAGAAGGTTTGAAATAATTCAAGAAAAAAATACATTTGTTTGTTGCTGTTCTTCTGAGACTATATGTCAGAGGTTTACACCTTTAACTCAACAAGCTCCTGCACAAAGCTCTCCTGCCTCCTTGAAATAGCATATCCATATCCATGCTTGTACTATGTATGAGGCAGGTTACTACACTTTTGTCATAGTTCCCAAGGAATAGCTAGACTGAACAATATTTTATATTATTCATTCTATTTTCTGCATAAGATGTTGCAAACCACTGTGGCAAAGGACAAAAGACAAAGACTTTGTGTATTTCTATGAGATAAAGGGATGACATACATGGAAATCTTGACCTCTTCCAGCTGATTTCATATAGATTTTAATGAATCTAGAATTTAGCCATATGACTTCTCCTAGAATAAACCACAATACAAATAAGGATTTTACATTTCCTAGGAATTCTCATGGCTTTTATTTCAGCCTGATGCCATAATATGATGTAAAAAAAAAAAAAAAAGTACTTTCTTTCTACCCAAGATTTCTTGCACAGATTCAGCAGACTTTCAGATTTCACAGAATCACATAATCACATAATCACATAATGGTTAAGGTTGGAAGGTACTTCTAGAGATCATCTAGTCAAACTCTCCTGCTCCAGCAGGGACACCTAGAGCACGTGGCACTGGGTGGCATCCACGTGAGTTTGGAGACCTCCAGAGAAGGAGACTCCACAACCTCTCTGGGCAGCCTGTTCCAGGGCTCTGTCACCCCCACAGTAAAGAAGTTCTTCCTCATATGCAGATGGAGCTTCGTATTTTTCGCACAGTTTTATCTAGTCATTTTCTAGAATATTTGCGTTTGCAATTATAGATGTATTGCATCTAGTATACTGCAAGACAATACCATAAATGCTAAAGGATGGATATAACTTATGCTATGCAAGGATTTTTATTACTATTATTACAAGACACAGGCAAATGAAAATCCTAAGCAGCATCTGATTTCACTTAAAGACTTAATAAGAAACTGACAGCTGCCAGGAAGTCTTTAGAAAATGCAGCTGGAAAAGTATTTCCTCACAAGTTGCTAGAAGCAACTTGTCACTTTCAAATGTAAGGTGAGCCTTATGTGCCTCATGGTATGCACTCTGTCTTCTACTTTGTTATGGCTTCCAATCTCTCTTAAAATTCCCCAAACTGCAAATTTTAATAAGGCTAACTTCACTGAGAGGAAGTATTAATTACACAGGCAGGAAAAATAACGACACAGTGGTCAGTAAGATCAAAGTGCCTGCCACAAAATTTCCTCTATAACTGGCTGCTTGCCATCATAGGCTTAGAGAAGCGTGAATGAAAAAAATGACAGCTCTTGTTCTACAAGATTAAATTTCTGAGAGACACTGTAAAGATGCTAGAATATCACTCGAAGCTTGAGTAATCTGTAATTCTAGCTTTCTCTTCTTTCTCCCCTTTGGACTTATATTGAAATTCTGTCCTTGTGTGAAGGACAACGATTACCGAAGGTTTAAATAGATTTGCAAATAACAACGATGAAATACAAAGTTTTATAGCCACAGTATTTATTTATTTATTTATTTTTACATACTCTCTTAGTTTTCAAAGGTAGATTGAACTTCACTTGAACTTTCAAATCACTTTCTTTCTACCAACTGATATTTGATACCAGCATTTATTTAATCTCAAGTTATTACAATCAGCTGTGGCATTCTTTGTCATCACTCATTATCAGTGGCAGTAAGGCAAGACTTTCAGATATATACTAGATTATCACGACCTTGAGTCAATTCCTGAATTTTTTTAATCCACAGCAAGTTCAGTACAAAAAATGAACAATACCTGCCAGACTATACTCTAAGATTTTTATACACTCCTACTATTTAATAGATAAATATAAGGATAGAATTCATCTTTAACTTTGAACTCTTCTTGCTAACTTTCAGGCAAAGGGTTCACTCAATAATAATGAACTGAAACTATTAAATATAATTCAGGTCTTAAAAGAATGGTATTAATATAGTCAAGTTTACTACTTTTAACATAGAAATCGCCTGTCTGTAAATTCTCAATAAATGATCAAATAAATGATGAAAAGTGGAATTATTTGTTTTACTTCGAATATTCTTAAGAGGCATTCTGGTAATACAGACAAACTACTGCCTCGCTGATAAATGTAAAAACACATGCTTATAAAAAAGGAATTAGCTATTCACAGAAAAAAAGAATCGATCAGCTAAGGCTATGATGTTTGAAAAATAAACTCAGCCCTGAAAGAAATTCTTACTCTTCAGTGTTATTAACTTAAATACACATTTATTAAATTAAAAACTAAATATTAACACCTATTATTGAAAAAAATGACATTTTCACAATTATGTTTCAAATCAGAAAATTATTTTAAGATATTAATCTAGATAGAATAGCAATTATAGATAGAATGATGCTAGAAGTCACCAAATGGTGACTACTGCCCTTCTATATATATGCAACAATAGAAAATGGCAGCTGGCTAAAAAAGAGCTTCCTCAGAGCATGTTATGTTTAGTGCCAGTAGGCCACTGAGTAATATAAACATTTTAGAGCTTCAGTAATGATGTTATGAATTGAAAACACCACAGGCAAAACAGGAATCCAAATTCAACATTTTTTACATGAAATTCAGTAAAAAGTTCCTACTCACATGCAGATGGAACTTCCTGCGTTTCAACTTATACCCATTGCCCCTGTGCTATCACTGGCCACCACTGAGAAGAGTTTGGCTCCTTCCTCCCTACATTCACCCTTCAGATATTTATACATATTAATCAGATCTCCTCTCAGCCTTCTCTTCTCCAGGCTAAACAGATCCAACTCACTTAGTCTTTCCTCATACAAGGGATGCTCCAGTCTCTTAATCATCTTTGTTGCCCTCCACTGGACCCTTCCCTCTTATACTGGGGAGCCCAGAAACTGCACACAATACTCCAGGTGTATTGTGTAATACACCAGAGCTGAGGAGAGGGGCAGGATTTCCTCCCTCGACCTACTGGCAACACTCCTCCTGATGCAGGCCAGGATCCCATTGGCCTTCTTGGCCACAAGGGCACACTGATGACTCGTGGTTAACTTGGTGTCAACCAGAACTCCCAGGTCCCTCTCTGCGAAGCTGCTTTCCAGAAGGTCAATCCCTAATCTGTACTGGTGCTCGGAGTTATTCCTCCCCAGGCGCAGGACCCTGCACTTGTTCTTTTTGAACCTCATGAGGTTCCTCTCTGTCCAGCTCTCCAGCCTGTCCCGGTCCCTCTGAATGGCAGCACAGCCCTCTGGAGTGTCAGCCACTCTACCCAGCTTGGTATCTTCCACAAACTATATGTACATATATACATATACATTTAGCTTTTGATGATACTGTAACTCATGTACTTGTTGCTTCCAGGATCAGGAGTTTTAAAATAACAAAACAAAATTCTGTTTATTTTGTTAATTCCATTTTTTATTCTGTCTATAAAAAGAATAGTATAATTCTGATGCATATAAAAAGGTGCTCACACTCATGGAAATTCTAGTGATCTACTACTGCTGAGAAGTTAGGATCTCCATGCAAGTAGGAAGGCATCACAATTGACATTATCTGGGACAGTTACTAGAAAACTAACAAGATAAGCCTGGGACCAAAATGACCATAGAATCTCCTTGAACCTGAGAGATGTAGGTGAGGCCTACAGTGTCCTCATCAACACAGTCACTGTGGGCTAAACTGAGCTTAAATAAACCACCTTTCTTGTGTAAGCACAGAATTTTGTTTTATTTAAGGCCCAGTTCCCAAACCATTTCCATGGGTACCAACCTACCCCTGGTCCTTTCTACCACTGGATCGCTTTGAAGTTTCCTCTACTAGTCAAGTAGCATGCACTGGAGATATAGGTCAACAAGGAGACACAAAGGGAATGAATAATTGTATTCAATTCTACTGATATCTCAATTCAAAAAATCCAGAAAAGAATCATTCTGTACAACAATTACCATCACTGAAGATAAAATTGTGACATGATGTAGGATATTGTAGAGACACGCTCTGCCAGCATGAAGGAATTTACTCTGTTGGAAAGCAAGGTCAAATATTTATTCATTCATTTGATTACTGCTGTACAGCTTCCAGAGCAGAATTTTACCAATTAGCATTACATATATAGGATGCTTGGAGGAATGTCAACTTGCAGGTTGCACACGTTAATGATCAATAACTGTTTACTTCACTCACATGTTATGCAGAAAAATTGGCTTTCAAATCGCTATAAGAAAATCAGTAATTTATTCAGGATTTATTTCTGAAACAAAATGCTTGAATCATTGAAGGTATCTCTTTCCCCTAATCACCCACTCTGCTAAATTTCAATTGTTTCAGTTACATAATGCCCCAAGGAGTTTACAAATTTCAAAAATCAACCTTGAATAACTTAAAAGCATTACAGAAAACATCATCCTTGACAGGGCTCAAAGCAGAAACAGAGGGTGAAGGGATACTTGGGTATAGATTTCTGCATGTTATGGAATTGAATTCATTGTGTATTATCTGCTGTTTTTTGCAAATAATAATTTATAGGATAAGCACAGTTTTCATTAAATACAATGAAAAATTAATGACAATAGAATGCAGTAAAAATGAGAGCCCATATAGTTTATATTCTATCACTTTGATAAAAATGTCATGGCTGCACAGATATTTCTGGAGGCCAAACTGTCTCAATGAAAGGCAGTCAGGTACAGTAAGTGGTCCTCGACAGTTTTCATTTTCCTTCATCTATTAATATTCATTGCTAAAATCCAGGCTTTCTTAAACATCATGTTATCAATTTGATCTCAGGATTTCAAAATATTTTTTTTCTGGCTAATGTCATATAATGATTATCTATGCTGTCCTCATAGATTTTCTTTCTATTAAAGAAAATTGCTGTTAAAGACACAAGCTGGGCAGGAAGAGTAATGTAATGTAGTACAATTATAAGACTTACGTTTATGATAAAAATAATAATATATATGATTCAGGTGCATTCAGGTGAGAATTTTCCAGAGGAAGGAAAGATAGACTTAAAAGCTTATTATTATCTCTGACAGATGAAGTGTATAGTCCCTATCATAGGATGTGATAAGGGTAATAAGATTACACAGATTTGATAATTAACTAGAAGTAGTAGATATAAATCTTGTCCATCTACAAAATTTCAGATTTTGCATAAGCTATTTCTGTAATAACTTAAAACTATGAACACATGCCCTACAAACAAATTCTGTCATTGTATTTTTCTCAATATTTTCCAGAGCTAAAAAAAAAAAAAAAAAAAAAAAAAAAACTTGGATAACTTTTAAAGTATGTGTCACTAATGTCACTAATTATACTATTTTTAACTCTGCTTTATGAACAAATCTGTTTTCCATCTGCTTGTTTACCTAAAACATATTCCCTGTATTTCATTATTTCCCTTACATATTATGTAAAAAAAAAAATATTTGGAATTCCTCAAACATTTTCTGAAGTATAGCATCTAATAATAATCTAATTGCACTGATTCATTTAAGTGCATAGTATATTGATATTCTGAGTATCCTTTGGCTTCTAATTCATACATAGATCTTCTGCAGCAAAGAATACGTTCTGTAGCATCTTAAATTTTATAATTACCACTCTTGAGAAGCATATTTATTGATAAGATATCTCTCTGTATATTATATATAAGATATCTATAAGATTTCAACCCATTGAAATCTTAACAGCTATTACTTTGCAGTTTCTCACAGAATATCTCTGCATCATCTATAAGATTTCAACCCATTGAAATCTTAACAGCTATTACTTTGCAGTTTCTCACAGAATATATCTGCATCATTTCTTTCTTTCCTAAACAACATGATATATAAAATTATTGTCTCTTTCTCCTCTTTTTGGTTTGTTTTCAATACAAGTACATAAAAAAAAAGAATTCATAAATTCAAATATTGCTTCCCCCCCCCCTTTAGATTGATATATAACAGCTAAATAAGGAAACAGCTTCATAAACTACTTAAAATCACCTGAATGCTTCAGTGGGGTTTGTGTTAGGTTAAGGACCTAACACAAACTTTTAAATAAATCCTTTCATTAATCTTTTTAGCAGATATATAACTATCACCACTACAATTTATTTAACATAGAACCAAGCCATTTTGTGAAAGATTATATATGTGCTGATAAAAAGTATCCTGAAGTCTCCATTCTTGAAATGACTCCATTCTTGAATGGAGTCAGAAGAATGAAACTCTTCATTCTTCCTTCTATATCTCTGTATCAAAATTGTAAGTACAAATACCTTTAAGGACCTTTTTTTTCTACTTCTAGCTTTAAGTTTAAATTTGGCTCTTAGACAAAACACATCAAAAATCAAGAACAAGAAAAAAAGTTAGTATTTGATGAAACAGAAAATTGTTTAAATGCTTTAATCACATGAATAAACCCAGCAAAAGATGTTTAATTAGTTCCAAAGTAATACATACGAATAATACAGGCCAGCTTTTCTATCAATAAAACAAGTTTTAAAATCTTTATAAAAGTGATCTTATATGAAAGACCCTGAGAAATTACTAAATCTAACTTTGTATATCTAAAATGCTGCTAATATGAACATTCAAGCAAAATGCATTCTAGTCTAGCATTTTGTTATTTAATCTATTGACAGTGAATTATTTGCAATGTCAAGAGATGCTGCTTCATTTGATAATAGTGTCACTCAGTATTATAAATCACGTTGATGAAGTTCCTGATATTTAGAAAGATAATGTATGTCACTCCTTGAAAACCCTTTATTACATTTCACCCATAACAAATTTCTATTAGTGTATATAGTCTGTTTTTTCCATACTATTTCTGTATCTTCTGCCCTAAAAACATTCAAAATAATACAAACAGATAGTATTTCCCTTTCATACCATTATGAATGATTTTGAAATTGCTAAATACTCTTTCTTATTTACTTTTTCTTCTTTATTTGCATGGAATGGAGGAGATTTTAATGTAAAAGATATTAGTACTCAACACTGGTTAAATCATTGAGCCAATGACAACATGACAAATTTAGCATAAACAAGTATAGTTATAAAAGTACAGTCATTTTTGTTTAAGCTAAAGGCAATTGTCAAAAGGAAGTGATGTAGTCTAGCTCAGTTTCCATGAAATATTGAACAGAATTCAAAATCCATGAAATATTGATTTCCATGAAATATTGAACAGAATTCAAAATCCATACTAGTAATAGAATCAAGTTATCCACCAGAAAAAAAAAATGTTCTGTTTTAAAAACAAAACTGGTCCACAGTCCCTTAAAAGGATCTGTGATGGATCAGTGAATATATTAAGCAATCAAATATTTCTTTGCAAGTACTCATTTAGTGGAAATGCCAACTAGATACTGCAATATACATTTTATGAGGAACAAAAGAGCCACTTACCTAAAACTCCCAGCCTGTAATTAAGGGTGACAACAATGACATTTCCATAACTTGCCAGAATGCTCCCATCAATCATGTTGCCAGTACCCTCCATGTAAGATCCACCATGGATGTAGACCATAACTGGTTTCTTGCTGTTCTGATCATGAATGTCTGAAACAATTCAATAAGGAAACATAATAAAGTAATAAAAAATAATGAAAAATGGCATTAGTTATATACAAAAAATGCTAATAAAAACTCTTAGTTATTTCCCGCACTACCCATTTCACCACCAGTACTTTTAATCAGCTAGCCTGTACAGTACAGGATCATCCGCAAGCTTAACAGGCTTGTTGGTTGAATATTTCTCCCTGTTATTTCATTCAAAATATTCTCAGAAAAATAGAAATGCCTTCAATTTTAAGATAATTTTAATTTGAAAGCAAATACAAGGTCTGAGGAGTAAAATCAGATCATGGATCATTTTTAGAATATCTCTATATACATACCAATTTACAAATATTGGTTCATTTGACAATAAAATTACAATAATGATCTGTACCTTCTTATCTCTCACTAATAACAAGTGAGATATATTTGATGAAATTGTACTTCCTATATTCAGTAACAGATAGTATCACAGAACTAAATTGTTTTTTTCAAAAAATAAACATAGAAAATCATCCCTTTTTTAAAACAGCCTAGGAGTTAACAAAGAGAATTTAACTGCATTCATGGTCCAGGCATATTTAATTCATGTAACATCTTCTCTTTGGTGTTGTAGTTTTTTTCTTGTCAAAGTAGTTAGGTGTTAGAGAACTTGCCCTGAATCTAAGACCATGAATTGTACGGTAAGTGTTTTATGCATACAGAAAAGCTCTTCACTCTATTCAGAGAGATAAATAGCTGGGTGTTAATTTACAAAAGAAAATTAAATGAAATTGTTGGTATATTTTTATAATTCAGAGTGCATAAAGATGGAAAAAAGTAATGATTTGGACTACAGAGGTACACTTAGTACTGTGTTAATATATCTTTTTTCCTAATTATCAAAACAAAAACGGAGTTCTCTTCTGAGTAGGAAAAAAAAGTGTGGGGGAAGAAAAGGTTGCAGTTGATGACTAGGAAACTTGGGTTTGAAAGCCTTACTAGAATCTTCCCTCCTTTCAGATTTGTTAGGAAATTCTCTAACCTACCAAAAGCCTGACCAGCAATGAGGCAAAATGTCTTATAAAGGAAATTTCAATGTGTATTTATTTCTAAAAAAATATAGTATTTTACACTGGAAACTACTTAACGGTTATTTAAAAGTAAATTATAGATGACCATATCACATGGCCCACTTTTTATCTTTCTCATATTGTGTGTATCTTATTAAATATATCCAATTATCCAATATATCATGAGGTTCAACAGGGGCAAGTGCAGGGTCCTGCACTTGGGGAGGAATAACCCAGGACACCAGTACAGATTAGGGGTAGACCTACTGGAGAGCAGCCCCGCAGAGAGGGACCTGGGTGTCATGGTGGACGACAAGTTGACCATGAGGCAGCAGTGTGCCCTGGTGGCCAAGAAGGCCAACGG
>VZSG01000492.1:378997-415143 GCA_013398315.1 Nothoprocta pentlandii | reverse complement strand
AAAGGAAAGGAAAGGAAAGGAAAGGAAAGGAAAGGAAAGGAAAGAAAAGAAAAGAAAAGAAAAGAAAAGAAAAGAAAAGAAAAGAAAAGAAAATCCATCCAAGTTGGCACACTATTCATCTAAGAATAGCCTAAAGCAACACTTCAAATCCTTAATCTAAGGAGACAGAATGAGAACTTGAATCAGAGTCTCACACAGCTCAGGAGAGCTCTCTACCTGTACAGACAACTTGTTCCACAGACCAATGTTTTCCTCTTTTTGGGGGTTTCTTTGGGGAGCCTGGGGATTGAGTCATTTTTCTTTTCCATACAAATAAAAGTAATTGAAACAATAATTTTAGCCTTGCATTCCCATATGCCAAGTGAACATTATCACTGTGTTACAGGATCAACCCTTCTGTAAACTAACAAGTATTTAACCATTCATCCAGCATGAAGTAGAGAGCCATCTTAACAGCCATCCTGGCACTGGCGGTAAAGTGGAGAATGGGACACGCTGCAACTATGATCAAGAACATTACAGAGTCATTTCCAGCAATATCTTCTATTCTATTCAGCTCTGTAGGGAGGGATCTGGACATCATGGTGGACGACAAGTTGACCATGAGGCAGCAGTGTGCCCTCACAGCCAAGAAGGCCAATGAGATTCTGGGGTGCATTAAGAAGAACATTTCCAGCAGGTTGAGATAGGTGATCTTCCTCCTCTACTTAGTCCTGGTGAGGCCTGGAGTCCTGTGTCCAGTTCTGGGCTCTCCTGTACAAGAAGGATGTGGAGCTGCTGGAGAGAGTCCAGCGCAGGGATAGGAGGATGATCAGATGCCTGGAACATCTGCCCTCTGAGGGAAGGCTGAGAGAGCTGGGCCTGTTCAGCCTGGAGAAGAGAAGGCTGAGTGGGGACCTGATAAATGTATACAAATACCTCAAGGAATGGCATTAGGAGGATGGGGCTGGCCTCTTTTCAGTGGTGGACAGCGATAGGACTAGAGGAAACAGCCACAAACTGAAGCACCAAAAATTCCATATAAACTTAAGAAACAATTTCTTTCCTGAGAGGGTGACAGAGCACTGGAACAGGTTGCCAAGAGAGGTTGTAGAGTTTCCTTCTCTGGAGATTTTCAAGACTCACTTGGACACAATCCTGTGCAACATGCTGTAGGTGACCCTATATATGCAGATTGGTTGGACTAGATAATCTCTAAAGCTCCCTTCCAACCTTAAGGACTCTATGATTCTATGATTCTATCAACCAATCTAGGGTGTGATTGGATATAGGAGTTTTCAGTTTGAAAGATTTATGCTCCAAGTTGATGAAGGTGGAAAGTACCACACGAAAATATTTCAAAAAGTTAATAGGTTGGGAAATTATTTTTGTTCTTGATTCATGATTTATATTAAATATACTGTATATATTGTTGATCTATTGAGGATTACATTTCTATAAATGTTCATGTTTTGACAAGTTCTAAGAGTCTATGATGTTGATGATGACTAGCAAAAGCCGTGACTTCAGATCTCATGTGCCATGTCACCATGTACTGAGTGACCTCCTGACATTTGTCCTACAATTTCATTCATCACTGAAGGATGCTAAAAAGCATGGCATAATTACTCACTGAACTGTCAAAGCTATTTTGTAAAGGAATTTTGCTTGTCAGAAAATTCTATTTTTAAGAATGTGCTTCTACACTGCAGCAGAATGTACTTCTATATTACAGGTATAGAAACACGTTGGAATGTAGCATGTGACCCATTCCTAAACTACTGCCAGCCAGTCTACCGTAACAGAACAAAATTTAATTTTGGCTATTATTTCTAAGAAGCTCTATGTGCAATGTAGTTTTAAGGTTTAATTCAGTAAGCAACTCTCCTCTCATCCATGTGCTAAATCACTTAAAAAAATCACTTAATTTTAAGTAGTTGTGGCTGCAGGTTCATTTTGTACATTCACATTCATTCTGTCTGGATTCCACATGGAAATCTATCACAAATTCACTTAACTGTCAGTCAATCAAAAATGCATCTACTCTCTCACAATCTTCCTTTAATTATGAATAAAAATCTCATTCAGAAACACATTTGCTATGGCTGCAGGCCATATTGCCGAGATATTCATAATTTGTTCTACATCTTTCTCTCATCTGATCAAATATATCATATATATGTAATCCAGGTAGGTCCTCTGCATTCAGTTTACTAGTGGTTGCTTTTTAGGAATCCATTCTGCATCCTTCAATGGAAGCAGATAATTTGCAAGTACTGCTTAAGCTGATACCATTTCTTTGCATTTTATATGCCATTGCTCTATTTGTCATACTGTATACTTTTTGACACCATGCAAGTTTGGCAAAGCACTCAGTTTTCAGAAATTACACAGCACCTTATTAGTTGTGTGACCTCTCAGCTAACATACTCAATCTCCTGGAACGGTCGAGCTCATATCAGATTAATAAAGGTTTTAATAGTAATTGTCTCAGTGCTAGGTCTTATTTATACAGCTATTCCAATAGGTCTCTAATGTTGTTGGTTTCCCAGCCCATGAGGACTATTATAAATTTACAATCAACTCAAGTCAGCAGTTCATTACCATCTCAAAGGAATAGCAATTGAGAAACATAAATTTAATTCTTTTCTGCCTGTCTCTTTAGACTTCTGTTAGCTTTACCTTGATTCTTACACAGCACAGGTCTTAAATATTACACTTTCCAAAAAAAGAGTCTGTCAGCTGGTGAGTGGCAATCATAACACTGTCCCTGGCTCGAGGACTCTGGTCAAGACTCTTAAGTTGGCTTTATAGCTCTACCAAGAAATTTTCATCTGGCAGCTGAGGAAAGATCAAAAGAGGAATGTAGGTAATTCAGGTAACAGGGCAAGAAAAAAGATTATTGAGAATTACAG
Source organism: Nothoprocta pentlandii (assembly GCA_013398315.1). NCBI lineage: Eukaryota > Metazoa > Chordata > Aves > Tinamiformes > Tinamidae > Nothoprocta > Nothoprocta pentlandii. The sequence goes on along the minus strand of VZSG01000492.1, from coordinate 412,249 downwards.
CTTGTCAAAGTGTCTTAGAATCTGGCTAAGAATCACCTACACCAGGAGAGAGCTCAAAGAAGTGGAGGATATCTATTTAGGCACATGCATTTTTAAATCTTGTTGATTTTAATCAAGAAGGAGACATATATGCATATTCTCTAGATTACATCCATTAATTCTCAACTACTTACTGAATACTTGCAATATATGTGTGTGAATTTGGATGTGTTAGTATATGCACAAAAATACAGAAGCATGAAAACATTACATAATTAATAGTCTTTATGAAAGCACAGAGGGTTTATTCTTTGCCCCTTCCTTCCTTCAATGGAGTAAAAAATAAAATGCAATTTTCCGATGTTACATGCCTAGACTCGAGGCATTTATATTAACGGTCTGCATATGCAGAAACCAGATATTTTCTGGTTATGTTATGAGGTCAGAAGATAAAGTAAGGCATAAATATTCTAAAACTCTCATTTTCTGGGATAAAAAATTAATTTAGCAATGATTTCTTATAATTATTCTGGACAACTTTTTCCTTAGACAATTTATTTGGTGAATTAAATAATAATAGGAGTGTAATTATTTTAGATAGTCCTGAACTTATAATTTGGTAACAGCAGTAAACTAGGTAGGAAAATATAGGGATTTTACAGTTCAATGTCAGTCATTTCATTTCTTAATGTAGATGGCAGTGAGCATCAAGGAAACAGCATAGGTCTATCATTTTTACATGTTATTATTTTCCCATTTCAAAATACAATATATCTTTAAAATAGAAGAACTTTTGCTTTAGTTTATGTGAATGTATGAACCAGTTTCCTAAATGCAGTTTACTTCTACCTTCAGAAAGAATATATTTAGCAGATTTGTTTATGTTTGATGTGAGTTTGTACAAATCTAAGACTGAGGATGCTTATTAAATCCCTCCATGGCAAATTTTAAAAACCCTTTCCATGGCAAATTTTATCCAATTTATATTTTGTCAGTTAACTGATTATTAATCTCACAGTATAGATTCTAATTTTCCTGCAAGAATTGCCTGTCGGGGAAAAAAAAAAAAAAAAAAAGTGGATTTGTACCATTGTTTTGCTACAAAGGGAGAAAATTTCAAAGATCACAAGATTTTTCCAGTTATGTTCTGAGGTCAAGACTGGGAAGTGAGCACTCTTCTACTGTTGGCCAGGGAAAGTTACTTTTTATTATTTGACAAACTTATCAAAAAGTTTTTTTAGCTATCACAATAGGAAGTATTTTTAAAAAGAGTAAATTCTATGAGAAGAATTTGCATCAGAAAAATGACATATTGTCTTCACTTATTTTTTTGTATTTACTTTGAAGTTGAGAGTTTACTCAAGTATTTGTTCAAACTATCTTCCTCAATTATAATTATTTATATAGTATGCATAACTCCCTCCCAAAAACAAGAACTGTTTTGAGTGATTTCAAATCAATCTTAGTCAGATATTAGATGTCTTCCATCTCTCTCCTAAAATTAAATAGACTTATATTCCTATCCACTAATGTTTAATTTGGGAGACCAATTAAAGCTTATTAGGCTCATAGTTTTACTTAAATTTACTGGAATTAGTTTTCTTCAGTTTTGTCTTCATTCTTATATTATAGTTGAATAGCAGAAGACAAAACTCTATAGTCTTTATCATTCTTACATTAATTAAAACGACAAAAAAAAAAATCATTTATATTGCAGTGGTTGGCACTGTACAGCAGCAAAATTTAACTGAAGAACATGCAACATAACTGAATATGTATTCCTCCACAACACTTTCTTAAGGGACCCAGCTGCAAAAGATACAAAATCCCTAGTGTTGCAGACCAGAGCAAATGTATAGCTGCTGCTGTAGAGCCAGGAAATATGTCTTTTCAAGAAAAGAAAAGGACATTTTGCTTCATATTCAAAATTGGATGGACTGCCAGAAAATGTTGCAAAATCCCTAGTGTTCTATGTTCTATGCATTAGTGAGAATTAAAACAAAAAGAAAATGCTATTTCATGGGCTTCTTTCAAATACAACCTTAAAGAATCAATTAAAAAATCTTCATAGAGAATTTTATAGACAAGCTTCCCAACGAGTTGCATTAAAAATTCAAAATTCTAAAATAACTTGTTTGTTATTTGTTCTGTGTTACAGAGCCTTCAGTTATATGATTTTTTTTCAGAAATATTGTTTACATCTGTTAGTGCATTAATTGTTTGAATGAAAATGGAATGTTCCTCACAATATTTTACAAATGGCAGTACACTCCATTTTTATGTTCCCTCCATATAAACACAATAGTAATGATTTCTCTTCCATACCCAATTTTTTTTTCCATAAGCATTTTCCATGGACAAGAACCAGTGCATAACTCAAAGGAGATTTGTTGCAAAGTTTCAAAGGAAGTTGAATCTTTTATCAAGTTATCACAGAGCAGGGAAATACATTAATTGGTCCTTAGAGCTATCGTGTTGTTCTGTGTGTGTATATATATATATATATAAAAGCATATATCTAATATATGCTTATTAATATATAGCTAACATGATTTGAACATAAAATGTATCAGACAGATAATACACTGTTGTATACAGAGCCTATACGACACCAACCATATATTAGATTTATTCAGATTCAAGGGCAAGTTGAGTAGGCAAATTTCTTAACCTTATTTCTGATGAAATAAAGAAATGTGGTCCTGATTCCTGATCATTATTAGGACCATCAAAGGAAAAAGGAAAAAAAAAAAAAAAGTCTTACAGTTATCAGTTAGGAATTATGTTGCTATATGAAGTTTTGTTACTTTCACAGTTTGATTATCCTATTCTGAATTCACATCAGTAGCACGTTGCTACTGATTCTTATTCTAAGTAAGATTCAAAAGATAAAATGGCACTTCGGTATGTTTAGACAAATCAGATTTCCCTCTACTTCTCCTGAAGTTTTCAATGCTTCCTACATTTCTGTGGAGAAAAATGAGTTGTTAACTTAGAATGAACGTTAAATGTACATATGCAGTGTAGGTAAAAGCTAGGCATTTGGACTGAACACTTATTATAATTGCTGTATTAGTCACACCTGAAAGCTTTCCCCTATTCTGAAATTATTTGTGATTGTTTACTCATCCTTGATAAAATGGTAAAAAACTATTTCATGTTTTACTCTGTATTAATCCTGTATTAATCTATTTCACTGCTTAGTTCTCTTACATCATTTTTTAAGAATCACTGTACATCACAAATACTATAAAAAATCAAAACAAAAATGCTTGATTAATTCTAAATTATTCTAATTCTAAAATTATTTTTGTTAGAAAATAATGTCTTTGTATAAAGATTATTAAAGACAATTTTTAATGAACTTTTAAAAATTGCTGCTTTTTATTATCATTTATTTGGAAAATTAATAGTTGCTATTAATATTGCAGGGAGGTAGCTGTAGGTATTCAGCAATTTTTTATAAGGATTTTTGTTACACAGTTAAAGTGCATGAGAGGATCTAGAGCTTCAAGTCTTCTAAATGCAATTCATTGCTTTGACATAACAGCCTATAATGGCAGTGAAGAAAGAAGCACTTGTGCTGGCTATCCTTTCAATGACCTCCAAGGGATAAGGGGAGTGTTTCTTGCACTGAATCTGTTCTGTTTGATTTAGAGTAGCACTGAGCCTGCAGTTCTTACTGATTGAATAATGAAACATTCATTAAAAAACATAATTCTACTATATTGTTATATAAATTAATTCAAACAGATGAACTTTTTTTTTTTTTTTTCCCCTATAGGAGTATCAGGAAAAGTACTGCCTGTATGCAAGCGTGGCACTGATCTCCAGCAGCTTACCCTTCTGAGCTGAATTGGTACACTCGATAAGGTATTATCATAAAAAATGCTAAAATGTCTGTGTGCACAATACTGCTATGTAAAAACAGAGCTTTTGCTTTTACTCGTCTCACCTCCATCACCAATTAAGACATTTTAACATTTGTAGCAGATAACTGGATACTTCTTCTTGACTTACTTGATCTCAAAATATTTAGGTAACATGCTAGCTTTTAGGGACATGCATAGTTTTAAGGATATAAATAGTCCTGTTGATTTCAATATTGATAAGTACAAACTTGAGCAGTGATGAAGCTGGCTTTAGTCTTTTCTGAGGACAGACGGAAGTCAAAGCTCCAAGAACATGAGAGTTCAGTATTGGCAAGTGAGCAAAGTAAGATATGAGTAGAGTAAAATTAACTACAGACTTCTAAATTTGAAGGCAGAAGTCACATTTTTTATTAATCAAGCTTCCCAAGTCTACACATAACCAGACTTTGCAGAAAGGGTTTAATCATTTTGACACTGCATTATGTAAAAAGGCTGAGAAAATTCAAATAAGTTTTGAGAAGATAAGTGCCTGTGAGCCATTTACAGTGAATGAGAATGCCTGTGTAAAAGAATCTGAATTAACATCCAGTTTTAGTAACTGGCAGTAACTGTTATACCCTGTCTGCACATAACTGAATAATCCAGGAACACATTTTGCATTTACAACAACTGGTAGTGAAGTTGTTTCTGCAAACTTTCCTGTTGGGTATTGGAGACACCAAGCTGTGAGCTGAATAATCAACTCTTAAGAATAACTCTAGTCATATGGTGCTGCTATTTTAATTCCTCTATCTGAGCACAGGCTCAATAGCCAGCTGTCTTTACAGAGATGAGGAACTAATAGTGTTTGTTATTTCAATGGATACTATTGAGAGTGGGATTTTGTTCCATTGTTCTTCATAATGGAACATTTTTGCATCATATTCACATTTAATTTTGATATTTACTGGATATCCGACAACTTATTTTCATTTGTACAAGGACAAGTGCAGGGTCCTGCACCTGGGGAAGGAATAACCCCAGGCACCAGTACCGATTAGAGGCTGACCTGCGGAGCAGCTCCACAGAGACAGATTTGGGAGTCCTAGTGGACCAGAAGTGAACCATGAGAGCAATGTGCTCTCAAAGCGAACAAGGCCATTGGGATCCTGACCTAAGGCCATTGGGATCAGAAGAAGTGCTGCCAGCAGGTCAAGGGAGAGGATCCTGCCCCTCTCCTCAGGTCTGGTGAGGCCACACCTGCAGTAATGGATGCAGTTCTGGGCTCCTCAGTGTAAGAGGGATGTGGAGCTTCTAGAGAGGGTTCAGTAGACGGCAATCAAGATGATTAAGGGACTAAGAGCATCTCTTATATGAGGAAAGACTAAGTGACCTGGATCTGTTTAGCCTGGAGAAGAGAAGGCTGAGAGGAGATCTGATTAATATGTATAAATATCTGAAGGGAGAATGTAGGGAGGAAGGGGCCAAACTCTTCTCAGTGGTGGCCAGTGATAGCACAAGGGCAATGGGTATAAGTTGAAACACAGGAAGTTTCAACTCCATGTGAGGAGGAACTTCTTCACTTCAGAGTGACAGAGCCCTGGAACAAGGAGTTTGTGGAGTCTCCTTCTCTGGAGGTCTTCAAAACCCTCCTGGATGCCAACCTGTGCCACATGCTCTAGGTGTCCCTGCTGACGCAGGAGGGTTGGACTAGATGATCTCAAGAAGTCCCTTCCAATCTCAACCATTCTGTAATTCTTTGATTCTGTGATTCCGTTTAGGAGTTCTGGAAACCTTAGTTACCTGGTGAGTTGATTTCTGACAGATAGAAGATATCCAAAGGAAATACATCTGAAAGTATGCAAAGCTTTATTCATTTTTGTTTTTTTTTTCTTTTTCCTTTTCCTTTTCAGCACACGATGCCATGTTTTTCCTTTTGCCTCTACTAAATTTCTATGACTTCTTCATGTATTTGCAACAATGAAACAATTATACTAACAAGAATAAAGATGTTAATAAAAAGAGTAGAAAGTTAAAAATTAAGAGAAAATGATGACATAGAATACATTGTAACTATTTCAGGAAAATTCAGATCTAATGAAGTTTGTTGTAATTTGAAGTATGAGTATTTAATTATGCTAACACTTCCGAAAAATAGTGCACATGCAGAGAAGATTTTCACTACGATTGATAGTGTATGCTTATGAAATAAGATGGAGGTTCATAAGCAAGGTTTATTAGCTATTTTATTCGTTATTCAATACTGAAAACATATATGACTTTTCCAAACAAACACTAAGTCTTCCTCCCAAAAAGCTTATGCTCTGAGGAAATATAATTCACTGCTAGAGTTTCTAAACAAATGACAAAGAACAATGCTTTTCAAAGAGAATATCTTGCATTCTACTTTTGAATTACTGCCATACAAAGGTAAGTAAAGACCAAAAGAGATGAACACTAGGCCACATAAAAAATGTGTAATTTGTGCAAAAATGTGCAAAAAGTAAACAAGCCACTTCACAAACAGTATCACTGAGATCCTAGGAAGTAGAAGATGATCTAGATTTAAACTAATAGGTGTGAAATAATAAGGCTTGTATATGCAATAGTTCTCAAAATTATATTCCACTTCTATGACTAAATATAAATGAATGGTTCCTGTGAGGAGGAAGAGGTCATGTTTTTCTTTCTTTGATTTCTTTAAGGAGCAGTATTATACATATATTTGTGTTATCTCTTGTCTGTCATGTGTGCCACAATTCCTACAGGAAAAAGATAGAACTTAGTATTGCATTTGTATTCATCTGTAAAAGAGACCTGAAAGATTTTTTTTGTCTCAATAAGACAAATATCACAGCATAAATCAGAATTTAAAACATCTAGCTTCTGTTTAAGGTAATTAAATATTATTGGCAGTTTTGTTCAGGAAAAAAAAAAAAAAAAAAAAGCATAGCACTTAAGTGAGTTGAAGGTCACTGACAAAGTAAATTAGCACAGTGTGTTTGAGGGTAGAACTGGCACAGCATCTGTCCAAATTATACCTGCCTGTATGTTGTCAGCAATCTGTCATTCATTCCAGTACTGCAATACACTTACAGAATCAAAACAGAAGTCCTGGCACCACAGATTGCTTCTCTTCCACTGACAGCAACAACAAGAAGATATAACACTTTAAAATACAGATGAAAAGATTGCTGTGGTCAAGTCTCTCAAAGCATTACTTCCAAATTTCTTCAGCCATCTATGAAATCACCTTTGCAAGCTCAAAACACACTGATGAAGACTAAATGATGTAGCAAGATGAACTTACTCTTTAACCTTGAGCTCCCCCCTGCACTCTGATGCACAAAAAAAACTGCTGAACAAAATAAGCAGCATCTACAAGCTGCTTTTCCACCTGACACAAAGTTTGAAGACAAAAAATATTCCAGGTGAAAGATTATTGTTGCTGTTGTTGCTGCTCTTTTGAAAAACTGCCAATAGCAAATTTCATTTGCTTTGCTGTGTGTTTGTTTGCCTCTGTGCATATCTGTGTGACACATGCCATATTCTATACATATTTTTAAATTTTGTACTTGGACTTTTCAACAATACAGGAAAGTGCTCAAAATATCTACTGCTTTTCAGTTTATGTGTCAGACACAACAATGAGTATTTTTACACTTCTTACCGGAAAACATGATAAAATTGTCCACAGCTGGTGGAGGAAGGAAAAGCAATTAAAAAAAAAAAAATCAGTTCATGAATAAAAAAGTCACCGAACTCTCTAAGAAAAAAGGGAAGCTGTGAAAGTTTGTATGTGTGCAAAATTTTGTGAACACATTTTTTGCACCAATTTCACCATAAAAAGCCCCCACACGTAATCAAAATATTTAAATCTTAAATTATAAAGTTTAGAGCTTAAATTGTCAACTTCCCATGGCATTTCTGACAAGTGTTTTGGTTTGGCATGTATTTTTTAAAACCTCTGAAACGTTAGTTTTGCAATATGTTTAATATTTCATGCAATAAAAGGATAACGGCAGGATCTGCAGAATTTACATCTTGAATTCAGTGCAGATGTCTTTCTAGGTGTAGGAATTTAAATAAACTTTTGCTGTCATGCACATTTTTACTTTGATGATATAATTTTCCTAGAGATAAAAGTTCTCTACCTTTTTCTATCCCATATTGACTTCATCAAATCTCATTTCAGCCCATAATTTTTATGTCTCTTCATGGATTGCCTCTTCCCTTTTTTAAATGACTTTCTGTTGCATAAACCAGTAATTCCTGTAGCAAACTTTAATTTCTGATTCAGGCTTCTGTCTTTGAAAATAGGTTCCAAATCCGTTAATATCAGCATCACGGTACAAAACAGATCATCAGAATAATTGATAATGTTCCCTTTCTCCACAGTAGCTCACAGATTTCCTCACCATGAGAGTGATATCATCTGACAAGCTGTTTTCTTCCAAAGATTTCTTCTTTCCTTTTGATCTTATAGCATCTCCTCTCACCATACTTGTTTTTCCACACTGGTCTGCTTTCTGAAATTATGCTTTCTTTCTTTTTTATTTATTCTTTTTTTTTTTTTTCCTTCAGCCTTATAAGTCTTTGATCCTTCACTTCCCTCTTACTTCATTTCATGGTATTTCATCTCTTTTTTTATTTTTTCTTCAGTTATTTTTACCCTCATCTCATACTGTACTCTCTTTAATAAAAACTATCATGCCCTATCAAAATTAATTAAATTCCATGATGTCTTCAGTTATTTACAACCATTAGCAGCCCAGAAATACTTGAACATTATTTTAATTTCTCTGATTTCGTATTTGGTATTTACTCTTTATTCTTTCTCTAGGGGCATTGTTTGACAAGAAGTAACAGGATAATGACTATCTCCATTAGAGTACCTAGGCATTAAAACCACAAAGGATTGTTGCAATAAGCCACACCTTAATAAACTGCAGTATCAGAAGAGGACAAAGTAGCACCTATATTCTCAGGTACCAATATGAACCAATATTTTATTCTAAAAGAGACTTAAGAATAAAATTGTTGATCTGCTGGAAAAATACTTCACTGTCTACTCAAAATAAGTTAATAACATGGAGGAGAAATAGCAGGAATACATATTAACTCCTCCCTCCCAAAACAAACAAACAAACAAACAATGATAGCCTAAGGAAAATAGTAATTAAAAGTATCATAAAGCATTTAGATATATTGATAGAAAATAAACCACAGCTTACTTTAAAGAAACAACACGCTGCATTGATCTGCTAGAAATCTGCTAAGTGTCTCCACAGAATACTTGATAAAGGAAACGTTGTTAAAATGTATTTGGGTTTTCAAAAAGTCTTTGACAAACTTTTTTTTTTTTTTTTTTTTTGGAGGAAGATTTTGAGAATCTGATTAGTCACAGAAAAAGAGAAATAATGTCATGGATCCAAAACAAGCTGCATAGAGTGTGGTAAGTGAGTTAAAGTTGTAACTACAGGTCAATTTTAAATGCAGCAAAAGATTAGAGGTGTAGTGAAATGATCCTCTAAATTAAGATGATGTTGTTAATGAGCTAAAAAAGGGGATGAATTATGTTATAGTAAAAAAATTCTGGTAACATAACTTGCAGGAGTCAAAGCCAAAGAGAATGTAATTATCTTCAAAGAAAGTTTATAAAATTGGATAAGTGAAGGACAGTGCTTAAGCTGCTATTTTTTGAACTGAACTCAAGCATACATCTACATATCTTAAAAATATATATATATATATATGTTCAATTCATCCTAGACATTTCCTTGCAGACAATTGTGAGAAAGAATGTCTTCCTCAGATTGAGATGAATTGCAATCAAGGGGTGATTTTTTTTTCTATTTATTATTATTGAATAAAATATGGGTTTGGGAATGTTTAGCACAGAGATGGAGGGACCTGAACTGCAGGATGTTTAAAAAAGAATAGTGTTGTCCTGTGGAAATAAAAACTTGTGCTAGATACACAACCACTAATTCCAAAATATCCATAATTTCCATGGAAAAAGGCTTGGCCACCACTTGTAGTTATATGAGTGAGAGCCTTACCCTCTTCCCCTACACAAAGAAAAAAGGCTAATACAATGTCAAAATTGTCACAGAATGTCAAAGCATAAACAATTCTCAAAAGTACTGCAAGTTTTCGACATTGTAATACAAATACATTGTAATTGACACCTAAACTCAACAAAAGACAAAACAGACAGTTACTGCTATTTTAATACTGAAATAAGCAGGACTTCTTTATGCTCAAAATTGTATCCTTCACTATCAAAATCACCCAACAGATATCTGGAAGAAAAATTTTAGTGAAAGTTACTTGTGATAGAATTCTCTTTTTTTTAATTGTGTTTTTTTGCTGTTGTTTTTGGTGGCTTTTTTTTTTTTTTTTTTTTTTTTTTTTTTTTTTTTTTTTTTTTTTTTTTTTTTTTTTTTTTTTTTTTTTTTTTTTTTTTTTTTTTTTGTAATTGTCATGTTTTCTTGTGCTAAAGCATGAGGAAATAGCCAGTCTGAGAGACAGGAACAGGATAAAAATGACTGTTCGTCTTGAATACTCATCTCACCTTCAGTTTTTAAATGACACCAGAGTAAATTCACTGATACTGCAATGAACAAGGTAAAACCCTTAGGATGTAACAGCAGTGACAGCAGATGTGTGCAGATGCTAGAGTAATATCAGGACTGAAGTCAGAACCTTCTATTGTTCCCATTAAACCTTATATCTGGAATGGTTTTACCAAATTAAGAGATTCAGCTAAAGAAATGGAAGGGAGAAGTTGTGAACCTGATGCCAGTTTCACTTGTTTATTGTAGGATGATCCCTCCTGCCTTCTCTCAGACAGTCTCTCTGAGTTTGTAGTAATAAAAATGCAGCTTTTCTGTATCACTTCCACCCCAACAATAAAACAGACAATGAAACCGCCAAGTGCGTGATGGAAGTCCTTCATTTCAGGTTCTTGGAACATAATCTCTTACGTGAAGTGATCATTCTTCCTTTGTGAATGCGTCTATGGATATTTAGTAATATAAAGTCATAATGAAAGAATATCTCTGTTGTGTGAAGGTGTCTATCAGAAACTTGCTTAGCTTGTATACTATGTATTTCTAATCTTAATGATAAAACTAAATCAGTTTTTTTATGTTTTTTATTCCACTTGTAAATCTGAGTGTATTAAATGATTCATGATGTGATATTCTATTTGTGATGTGATATTCTTTCAGTGTTAGCATTGTAGAAGAAATATTATGTTTTTTGGGATAAATGTGCAACTGTTCATCTTTAAGAAAATGTTTCATGGTTGTTTCACAGTCTTAAAATACACTTCCTCAAAAATAAAAATCAAGAGAGTATACAAAAGAAGTATCACTTATTTTATAAAGATCATTTAAACTTCCAGTGTAAGTAGGTGCCTACTAATGAGTATATGTTCAGAATGGATACAATAATAAATGACTTGCCCTGAAAGCTGCAGTGAATATAGGAAGCACAAAGCTTCACTCTGGCATCAACACAGCAGCACAGGAGATATGTTCACCTGATCAAGCATTGCACTGGCCTTAGAAGAAAATGCTCAAGTTGAAATTATAAATTAGGAAAGCTCTTATTCACTGGCACTCCTTCCCATATACAACAGGCTAATATAATGTCATGTAATGTAATACAATACACTACAATTCTATGTATATATAAGACTATACTTCAGTAATAATCAATCATTATAAGAGTTAATATAATACACATATATGAACATAAAATTATAATATCTGTCCTTTAAAGAGCAAGGCTACATTTATGAGAAATATATAGGACAATATTTTATTAATAGAAATTATAATACTGAGAAATCAGTACTCATAGATTGTCAACTGGGTTGAGATGTTAGTGGAATAATAGTGAAAAGATAATGACAGCCCATAGAAGGAAAGGGACAGAAGGACACAGAGAAATGCTGCTGTTTCTTTAAATCTGCAATGTATCACGACGCTTACATCATGCTGCGTTGGGTTACATCATGTTACGACCAGTGATGTAACCCGTCGCAATGCAATGCACACATCGCATTCAGTCAGTTACTTAAAGAAATAGCACTTTTTCAATTTGTCCACAGGATCACTGTGGCTGAGAGTTTGCAGCTGTATTAGTTAAAATTGTTGTAGTTCTACAATATTCATGAAGTATTCCTGAAGATTCTTGTTTTAAGTAATGTAGATAGGCAAATAGAACTAAAATATGTTCTAAACATATATAACATGTGTATAGCATGTAGGGTATACATGTGTATAGCATATAGGCTTGGTCTGACCACAAAATGAAAATCTAATCATATAAATACATGGTATAGTAAACTTAGGAGCAAATAAAGCAGGGAAGGAAATCTCAGATGCTTCACTCTTGCTATAAACAACATATATACTCCCTCTTTAGGTATAAAATACATATTTTTGTTTGATCACAGCTGCATTTTTTATGAACTGCACTAAACAGAATTGTAGGGTAAGGTTTTAGGGTGAAATTATGCTCCTGTACATTTGAAGCAGATTCTGGCTAGGGCTGAAGCAATCATTACCAGGCAGTGGCCAGCTGCTGAAGGCGTCAGAGTTGCCCCATGCCCTCTGCTTCTATTGAACACATCTGAATCCTAAAAGGCAAACTGCAGCTGCACAGAGGTTGATGGAAAAGATGGAAAAGATGGAAAGATGGGGTAGCAGCAAAATATGTGATTGGAGACAAATACTTCATACCAACCGTAAACCTTAGACTTGCGTAGAATACTACACTAGGTATAGTCTATGACAAGAAAGAACTACTGCTGTGCATTCAAATATCTATCACGTTTCTAACAGTAAACATCTGGTAAGACTGCTCACTTCACTGTGAGGGTGACAGAGCCCTGGAACAGGCTGTCCAGGGAGGTTGTGGAGTCTCCTTCTCTAGAGGTCTTCAAAACTCGCCTGGATGCAGCCCTGTGCCATGTGCTCTAGATGTCCTTGCTAGAGCAGGGGGGTTGATCTAGATGATCTCTAGAGATCCCTTCCAACCTTAACCATTCTGTGATTCTGTGTGATTCTATACTGAGATTATGCTCCTCAAGCATTAGGGTCTGGCAGCAGCACTAGAATAAGAAAAAGAAAAGAAGTGGAGACATAAAGATAAGATGAAGATTAGACTTGCTTGATTGTAGATAAGACTGCAGTTAGTTTTTTATTTCACATTTCAGTTTTCCATGCTACCCGTTGGGAAAGAGGTTTTTTTTTTAAGTTTTTAAACATATGAGATCTGAATAGTGTATTCATAAATGTATTAACTCTTTTAATAATTCCATACTCCCTAATATTCAGGTTTAGATGGTGACTAGGGAAAGTCACCTTTAGCACAGGATGCCCAGATCCTAAGAGGAAATTCTGACATAATGTTTCAGCATCTTTCTTGGTTTTCCTGATGCTGCGTTTGATCGTAAAATATTTCAAATCTATCCAGCACATTGTATTTTCACTATTTCTTTGTCAATATTCAGTCAATACTTTACCCATTCTGTTAAGGAATATGCAGTGATTCTACATGGTTAAAGGAATATGCAGTGATTCTACATGGCCCTGCTCATTTTATACTCTGCTGCACTTTGCACACCTTGCTCTGCTCATAGCTTGCACACACATACACACAGAACTAACTGTGACTGGAATCATTTTCAAGGTTGGTCTGGGAGGTAGATGTGAATTTGCATCCTCTTCCACTGGCAACTATTGTCATAAAGAGTTTACCCTAAATCCTTCTATGCTCTCTTACCTGCTTATTGCTATCCTCTTGCTACAAGTTAATTCATCTGCTTGTGTGATTTCTCCAAAGCTCAACACAAGACAAAAAAGTGTCAGGTTAGCAAAGAACTACTCTTCAAACTGATTAAGCCAAGGTATTCTGACTGAAATGGGTCAGGAGACAATCATATGAGTAGCTTCTCTGGCAGAAGCAGCAATTGCAGTCTTCAAGGTGACAAGCAATAACTTTGTTAGCTGGCACAGCTGCAGTACAAAAAGAATGTGTATCTACTTCTCTGAAATATTTAAGCAGGTGAGAAGTCGTTAGCAAGGATTAAGGATATGCTGGAGAAGGCATAATAATAATATCTCTAAGAATAGAGTTGGAAAGTAGAATAGAGAATAGAGTAGAATAGAGTAGAATAGAGTAGAATAGAGTTGGAAAGTTGGAAAGTGGCATTATGTCATCAGGAAGTAGGAGCTATAATTTACAGGGGCCAGAAAATGACAGTAAAAGCATCAAGACATTTAACTTCATACAGACAATTCTCAAAAATCAGTGATTCCGATCTGCAAAATACTTCATCTTATTTCTGTTCATATTCTCCTTTGTCCTCCTCTGCAGTGACACCACATGTCACTACCGCTATACTTAGGACAGTACTCCTATTCCTACAGCATGTTGTACGCTATCGCTATTCTTCAGCATATCTGAAAAAACACTAATTAAAGACCTGAAGCCAGATCACACAGCCAGAGTCACTATTTATAGCTAAAATAAAAAGACAAATATACGGAAGGGGTCTTGATTCTGGCACTTCTGCAAGTCTATGTCTATATTAGTCATGCAGGCCCTATGAAATCAGAGCAATTCAGAAAGTCAGGCAGAAAGTAAAACAAATGCATGAGTACATCTTATGTATGAACAGTTCTAAAGAAAAAAAATTGTAATGTACATGCAGTCGTGAAGACTGAGAAAATGACTTTATATTAATATGGGTTGGTTTAAAGGGAGAACATTCTTTAGATACTGCATTTGAACAGCAAATAATTTTTATCTTCACTGTATTAAAATAACTAAATCTCTGGAGAAAACAGGGAACAAAAAGGAGACTGGTCTTGAAGGGCATCTCTAAGGCACTCTACCTTCCAGAGCCCCTTCTGGGACAATGCTAATTATGCATTAGGCTTCATTTAAGGCTTTGCCTGAAGGCATGTTCGAGGCACAAATGATTATTTATATCAACTCCTGCAAATACTGATTCTTTTTTACAGCAAAAATGTTAAACTCAGAACCAGGTCAAAATCTTTTAAACATTAAGCTGAAAAGTCTTCCTTTCTAGATTATGCAAAGACTTTAGAGGAAAAATCTGGGTTTATGGTTGAACTTCTTGCTCTAAGGCTTATGCTAAAATATCTACATTTCCTCATATTTAGTAGGACATTTTTTTTCTAGAATTTTCAACCATCTCAAAGTGCTCTGTCCTTTCTTCATCCAAGCAGCAAAAATTCATGATATGTCAAGCTAAGTTATATTAATGAGACTTCTGTTAATGCAAAAAAGTACAGTCTATCAGAATGAAAACTTCAGTTTTGTCAGCCACAAGTGAAAAAACTAGCAAATATTAGTTTAGCTTTATGAAGTTGTGGCATCATATTTCATATTCACAATTAAGAATGTGATAAACAGTCTATATATAAATAATCAATGTGCAGAATAGACTTTATGATGGGTAATTTGAAAATTTGTACAGTGATGTAAGAAAATAAAGTATGAGAACAGAAGATCATTCTTTTTTGTACATTTTTTTTGTACAACTTCATAAATATTTGTTGATATCCACATTAATCTATTTAAAAAATGCAAAATTCCTGCATCTGAATTATCACAATGGCAAAAGTTTTGAAATTTAAAATGAAGTACATAACTAGTTAAGAAAAGAACAAGACCATGAGGAATTTGGCAAGCTTTAAAAATGACCAGTCTCAAGAATTTTGACCCTATCACGAAATTTCTACATTACATGAATTAGTCTCTCCAAAATGCTGTAGCTATATGCTTTGCATCTTGTGTACTCTGAATGGAACACTTAAAATGATTTAAGTCCTTATATTATCAGTATTTTCATAGGTAAAATACAGATGCCCTAATCCAAATCTTAAACAGCACAGACTAATGCACTTGTAGTAATTTATATTAAAAAAAAGAGTGAGATAGGTATTTGTGTTAGAATATCCACAGATTACATTCATCACATAATATGTATATACATATTATTTATTATTATTGCAATTATTATTATTATTATTATTTGTATTTGGAATTAGAGGAAGACTATTTTATGCTTTTCATTTCCTATAAATGAAACAATATTAGGGGAAAAAGTAGGCCTTCAGTAGCTTAGGGAAAATAAAACAGAAGAGGACAAAGTCATTACAGTAAAAATTCTGCTTCTTCAACCTGTATTCACTTCAGTGTTCTCTCTTCCAAAATGCATTCTATTGTATGTGCACTTGAGTATATTCTTGTAGATCTTAAAGATACTAAAAGAATCAAAGGGTCCTTTTGGTGCTTGTTTTATCTTCACCACACCTGAGCAGAGCTTTGTGAGAAAGCTCTTTTACAGTCATTGTACAATGTAATCTAAAAAAAAATTGTGAGAATGGCAAACCGTAAGTATTTATCCACATAATGCTTGTTCCAATGCTTATGCATGTGCTGCTAATGGATCTGGAAATGATATATAGGAAGGGAGGAATTTAACAAAGAACTATAATACCAAGTCCATCTAAAATTCAAGGAGAAATAAATCGACTGTTTGCAGGAAGAACTTGTACATCTTGCGCTGCTAACTTGTTACTGCTGGTAGTCAACCCAAACTAACAAGAGACCTATGGATAAATAAAGTTAGAAAGTATTTTCCAGGGATTGAATTACAGAGAGGCCGTTTTAATAACAGATTCTGTTCCCTAAAATGCATGTCACCTTCATCATATTATTCAGACAGATTAGCATCAACAGTTTCAGCATTTCTAAGCTTTCCATGTGCAGTCAGTAACTGGAAGAGAATTTGCAGAAAGCAGACAGCATACCCTATTAAAAGAAACTACATTAATGGTCTAAGTGAAAAAAAAATAAATAAATAAATAAAAGAAAAGAAAAAAAAAAATGTGTTTGAAAACTCTGAGGGATTTATTACTCCTGGGTGAGTTATTCAAATTAAGAAGTGTTTGGTCTTCAGGAATACCTTCTTTTATTGACTACTTGCCTCAGTCAATACTACAAGACAGTAGCTTCAATCCTGTTCCCTTGGGAATTCATTCTGGAAACAGTGTGATGGCTATGGGCCAAAAACTGCTGTCTATTTTACTTTTGAAAATCCATGATAACTTAATTAAACTTATGGCATACATGACAGAAAAATGTAGCTGCATATAGTCTCAAACAAATTAATTGTATTGCTTGGGGGGATTGCACTGGAACAAAGAACCAATAATCTATCAACAACGTAGGTAACCATTCCAGCAAACCTCAAAGGCATTACAAAGAGTCAAACAGCATCTGTAAAATATTTATCTCATGAACAAAATGAAGAAATTACTCAGTCTTCATAAAGATAGAGTGGCTTAACCTCTACTTAAACTGACTATGAACGCTTGAAATCAATGTATTCACATAAGTAAATACTGCTTGAGCTATATTAGATTAAGAGCAGAGAACTGGGGAGCGCAGAAATAAGCCCAGTTACCTCTGCATGTGTAGAGGGTGTAAGATTTCTTTTGACCTGCAACTTAGGTTCATAAAGAAAGAAAAAAAATAAGATTCAGACAGGGGAAGCCTGTCCAAAAAGCAATTCATACCACCAGTGCTGGCAGCATGTATGAACAATCAGTCAATGTTTTAATTATAAAATATGTATTCTCTTGTAAAACTGTTTCTATCATCCTGTCAGAAGCTCAGATTGACAGTTTATTATTTAAACAAAAACCTACATATTTCATCACAAAGCAGTAAAACACACAATAGGCAGAAAATTGAAAGAACTTCAAAATGTGATACTAAATCAAATTAGCTTTCAGAGGAGTAACATACTTGTAAAACAAAGAAGCTTGCATTAATAAATATATAATGTAGGCAACACACCAGAGTTTCAATTATGGGGAGAAATAAACCAGCTTTAATGAGTCCCTTAGAGATTGTCTGCAAAGTGTGAAGTAGCAGAGCACAGAGATCCCTGAACTCACACTGAACAATCTCACTGGCAAGTAGAAGCAGAATAACTATACTGCATTCCTGGTACTCAAGCTAATCAGCTTAGAGAGGTAAAAATACTTAGTTTGAGTGTAGCAACACATTATGTTGTGTAGGAAGACCTCTTTTTTTCCCCATACAGCACCATGCAATGTAAATACATGGATTCATTTGGGGTTAGCTCAGGAATATTTAAAACAGTCCTTTATTTTATACTGAAGATATCCTTTCAAGGTTTTGCCTCTAGTAGCTGTAACTTATCTATCTGCATTAAATTCAGTCTCTGAAAAGTCTTTGATTTCTAATTTTTTTTTTTCCCCATAAGTTCAAGCAATTATTAAAATTGCATCTTTAAATAAAATAAAGAAATTAAAGAATTTTCTGGCTTGCAAATGGTTGGTTTTTTTTTTTTTTTGACTGCATCTATTTTTGATTACTTAAAAGGAATTTGCTACTATCAAATAGAAATAGTAATAAATGAAAAATTATCTTTGCAGAAAAAAACATGTTTTGTTGCACTTTGCAACTGTTCAATTATTGTTAGAATTTGATGCATATGTTATTCTTGATGAATTATTACAATATAATGTAATTGTCAATGTATGTCACAAGAATGACTTTGCATATCAGGTGACAAGTTAAAAAAAAATAAAATAAAGAAGTTCTGTTCCTCCATTTCCTTAGTATAAAGCAACTAATATATATTAGTTGAATGAATTCAGCTCAAATAGTTCAACGTGACAGCAACAAACCTCCAAAACCAATGTTAATAAATTCACCTCAGCCTTCTCTGTCTAATCCTGAGAGAAACCATACCATTTATTTATCTTTATTATTTTCAGATCACTTCCAAATGCCATGCCCTCTGATGACAGTCAGTACCAATCATCTTGGCCTTACAGTCTCCCACTGTAATTGTGGGAGACTGTAATCTACACGTTAGCATCACAGCGCTAAGCCACCCTTAGGAAATGAATGTGTAAAAATGTGTAAAGTCTTGTATGCTGAAAGATATGTGCCAAGAAAGCTTGTTCCCCGGCTCCAGACTTCCACTACACGTTCAGCTGTGGAGTTACCACAGGATCTGTTATGATAGTTACAGGACTCAATCGTCATGTGATGAGGGATCCTGACGTCAGTTAAAAGAGCTACAATTAAACAAGAGTGAACATTGTTACATAGGCACAAATGGACGTGTTATCAATATAACCTTTTACACGTTCACAGTGCTATGTCTAATTCAGCTTTAGCCATCATTCATTCCTACCAAAAAACAAAAAGCAATATTTGAGTTGAACATTTGTACAATGTTCTCACTCAGATAAGCTCTGAAGGAGGCTAGTATACCTACATTTTATTTGTTGCCTACTCTGAGACTGATTACCTAAAAGTCTTCTTCCAAAGATGTTTAGTATGGAAAAGTCTTTTAAACAGATCTCTCAAAATGCTGCACAGCTAAAATGAATTTTGCAAAATGTTTGACAACCTGAATCCGTATTGTTAGAGCATTAAGATTATTGCTGTGTAGAAAAAACACACTAGGGATGACCTTCATTTCTTGTGCCTAAAGAGTTGCTGGAATGATAAACACATTTTCAATGCAAAATTTAACAAGAATTTATCTTTACATTAAACATCATTTATTATATAGAAAGTTATGATTTATATTCTTACTCTAATTACAATACTAAAACTCTTTTCAATGCAAAGATTTTTATTCTATTATAGTTAAAGTTCCAGAAGAGAAAAAAAAAAGAGTTCTTTTGGCTCTATTTTGTATTTCATGATGTTTTTCATATAATATCACTGTCTTACTTCAGAAGACTTGAATCATTGGAGTTTTGGTGGTTTAGTTAGTTATCAGTGCTAACCAATGCTCTATACTCCCTATGCATATTTACATATTAACAATTCCCTGACAGTATTTTCATCTACAATATATGTACTGTACTATACATGTTATCCTTTAAAAATAGGCCTCTTCCATCAGGCCTATTAATTACAAAAAAATGGAATGAAACTTCCCATGTTACCTAAGTACTTATTTTTGTGACTGTTGTTGCATACATATTCTCTATCTTTTTCAGTTTTCTGAGAAAGAATTCTCCTTTTTTTTTTTTTTTTTTTTCCTTTTTCATATGACTGTGACAGGGAATTACATCTCTCTGTTCATTCAAATAGTTACAGTGGTAATTTATTTCAGGTTCAATTTCAGTGTCTCAGGCCACGACAAGTTAGGAAAAAAAAAAAGTCCGAGAAGCATTTACTTTTTTTTTTTTTTTTTCCCCAGCAGAAATCCAACATAGTGTTATCTCAGATTTAACTCAGACATTGCACCTTCACAACTGCAACCATCAGCAGCCCAGCAGCAGCACATTTACCACCTAGTGTCTACCCTGGGGCAACCAAAAACAATTCCAGCTTTTACCTCTCTGAACAGTCACTGGGGACATGGAATGATCTGGGAGCACTGCAAGAGTTAAGGAGGCAGAAGGACTGAACAGGAGAGAAAAGGTACTGATTTCTAAGAAATAAATTGTAATTCTGTTGTATTCTACTGATTATTATTTAGTGCTGTCAGAATTCCCATAATGTTGAACACGGGAGAAGGTGGGCAGGGGGAAGGCATAGGCTTTTGTCCTTCCAATTCAGATACTTTGATTCCAAGGGCCAAAAAAAAGAAAAAAAAAAAAAAAGTGGTTCTAAGTTACATTATAAAAAGCTCCTTTGTGGTTTTTCTGACCCACACAGCTGTTGTTATCAAAGACAGTACCATCCACACAATGCAATGGTTAAAATATGTCAAGTATTTCTGCTAGAATGGAGTAAAGCATAAAACTTGTGCATGGAAAATCACCAAGGAAGAAAGAAAGTCCCATGTCTTCAGTAGAAAGAAAAGGAAATAGGATTCAGTAAGAAATCCAAAGAGAACCGAGTACCGTGAATTTTACTTGAGTTCCAACGAAGGTGTCAAGAAAGAGAATCAATCTTAATATAACTGTCAAGACTGAAAAAATAGAGGACTTGAGGAAGAAAGTGACAGCGTCAAAGGAGGTTTAAAAGGAAAAGAAATTGATTTTAGCTGCTTTTGTAACTGATATGCTTTATACTGAAGTATCGGACTCTATTTCTTTCAAACTTCAAAGTTTTTTTGTGGAAGTAGTTCTTTTTTTTCCCACAGTCAGAAAGAGAAATTGTGAAGTATTCCCTGAAGCAGGAATTTGAAACCAGACGCTCTCTCCTTCAACAGCACCTTAACAACCTTTTTTTTATGGTGCTCCCTAGATCAATCAATGTTCAATAATCCAATGCCTTCTAGATCAAAACGGGGAAGAAAATCCACTCATAACAGTAGCAACAGGGTACTGTTGTAAGGGACTTGAAGCACCTTCCACTCTCTGGAGAGGAACGTGTGGGTTCATGTTTCCCGAGCACAGGGGATAAGTGGACTGCTGGCAATACTGTGTCTAAGTGCCTTTAACATCATACAGTGATGTAAATGGAATCTTTTTCTCTTTTGCACTCCTGAATACCACCTTGAAAAAAAAAATACTATAACAGTGTTTAAAATCTGAGAATACTTGCTTTTCAACTGCGTATAAGCCTAAAGACTACAACACAGTTGATGCTATAAATGCATATGATGCAATGAATTAGCTTTGACCCTTGTTGTCAAAGCGGAAAATAAAATACAAATCAGAAGGTATTTCTTCATTTTTAGACAACCGTTATTCACCTAACAAACAGGCAGAAATGACTCCTGTCTGTGGCTTAGATAAATCCACATCGTTGACAAAATACCTTTGGAATCTGTATAAGTACTAATAATGAATGAACACAATGAAATCTGCATTTCACAAAAAGGATTTACTAGACTGGATTTATTTGTGATACTTTTAGAAACTATGGAGTCTTGGCATGGAATAAAACTGCACTCTGTCCTCCACTCTTTTTCTTCTTTTCTGGCATGATTAATCTCAATTAATCCCATGTGGAATCACTTTTGTCCTTTCAATAAAAGAAATACATTGCCTGTATTTGCAAGAAATACAGATGAACGGTCACAGAACCACCAGCCTACCATTCCTTTCCAAGGAAAGGACTCATTGTGAATTGTTACTATTACAGTACATTAGATGTGTTTTGGCTGTTCTTAAGATGTGTGCTTAAAATCTCTACAAGCATAAGGTAAAATTTTGTATAGTTATCTCTTGTACTGCAAGAGCCTAACTGTGTGTCTGAGCTCTTTAAAACATGCCTCATTTGTGGGGAACAAAGGATAATATGTCTGTCAGTGGGAATGGGAGCACCTCCATCATGGCACTATTACCACCACGGTGAAAAGAAATCAAGTTTATAACCAAGATTACAACTAACACATCAGAAAAAGCAAGTTAAGAAGTACTAAGGAAATTGGGACCGGGGAAAAATGTGACTTTATCTCCTGATAAAACGTTCTTGGGCATTCTAAGTAAAAAATAGTCTTTCCTAGTTCTATGCAACCTAAGCATATATGCTTCATGCAAATACACAACGTTATTGAAGAACTGAAAAACAGTTAGTTGCTCTGTGTATGGCTTGTTTTGCAGCTGCAAAGAAGTTAAGACATCAGCATGGAGTAGGGTCTTTGGCCAACACCGTCTCTCCTTTTTGAAAGGAGTATGAAACAAGTGCTCTGCAAAAAGAAAAAAAAAAATGCAGGTGGAGCTCCCAAAGTACCCGGTCTCAGTGTGCAAGCATGTATACACATTATCCTCATCTCAGGAGTGTGTCTATAGGTCATGGAAAGCATTCATTTTAGACTAATGCACAAGGGTTATGTCAATTAGATCTTGCTTTGGCAAACCTGCAAAAGCAAACACTTCATCTTCTCCTCAGGAGTCATTTCTTTAATAGCCAAGAGAAAGTAAAGAAAATTAAAGGACTCTCAAAGACATTTGAAATGATTAACTCAAATCTCTAAACAGCATACTCTCCTCTAAAATTCATTTCTCTTTACTAAACTTTATTGGAGTCATAGAATCCTTAAGGTTGGAAGGGACCTCTAAAGATCATCTAGATCATCCCACCCTGCTCTAGCAGGGACACCTAGAGCATGTGGTACATGGTTGGATCCAAGTGGGTTTTAAAGATCTCCAGAGAAGGAGACTCTACAACCTCTCTTGGCAACCTGTTCCAGTGCTCTGTCACCCTCTCAGGAAAGAAATTGTTTCTTAAGTTTATATGGAACTTTTGGTGCTTCAGTTTGTGGCTGTTTCCTTTAGTCCTATGAGTGGCCATCACTGAAAAGAGGCCAGTCCCATCCTCCTAATGCCATTCCTTGAGGTATTTATAGACACTGATCAGATCCCCCCCTCAGCCTTCCCTTCTTTGGGCTGAACAGGCCCAGCTCTCTCAGCCTTTGCTCAGAGGGCAGATGTTCCAGGCCCCTGATCATCCTCGTAGCCCTGTGCTGGACTCTCTCCAGTAGCTCCACATCCCTCTTGTCCTGGGGAGCCCAGAAGTGGACACAGTACTCCAGATGTGGCTTCACTAGGTCTGAGTATAGGGGGATGATTACCTCTCTCAACCTGCTGGAGGTGCTCTTCTTCATGCACCCCAGTATCCCATTGGCCTTCTTGGCTGTGAGGGCACACTGCTGCCTCATGGTCAACTTGTCATCCACCATGACGCCTAGGTCCCTCTCTGCGGAGCTGTTCTCCAGAAGGTCAATCCCTAGACTGAACCGGCTGCCCAGGGAAGTTGTGGAATCTCCTTCTCTGGAGGACTTTAAAACCCACCTGGATGTCACCCTGTGCCACATGCTCTAGGTGTCCCTGTTCAAGCAGGGGAGTTGGAGCAGATGATCTCTAGAGGTCCCTTCCAACCTCAACCATTCTGTGATTCTGTGATTCTATATGATTCTGTACTGGTGTCTGGGGTTATTCCTCCTAAAATGCAGGACCTTGCACTTGCCCTTGTGGAACTTTTTGAGGTTTCTCATTGCCCAGTTGTCCAGTCTGTCCAGATCCCTCTGGATGGTGGCACAGCCCTCTGGGTTATGAGCTATTCCTCCTGGTTTCCTATCATCAGCAAACTTGCTGAAGGGGCACTCTGTCCCTTCATTGAGGCCATTGATGAATAAGTTGAACAGGACCGAACCTAGGACTGACCCCTGGAGGACACCGCTAATGACAGGCCTCCAGCTGCACTCTGCACTGTTGATTATCACCCTCTGAGCTCTGCCGTGCAGCCACTTCTCAATCCACCTCATCGTCCGCTCATCTATCCCACACCTCCAGAGCTTGCCCAGGACGATATTGCGAGGGATGGTGTGAAAAGCCTTGCTGAAGTCCAGATGGATAATATCCACTGCTGTCTCTTCATCTATCCAGATATTCATTCCATCATAGAATGGAATAGATAGAAGGCTATCGGGTTAGTCAAGCATGATTTCCCCTGGATGAATCAGGGGATTCCTGAGTACCTTCTTCTCCATGTGCTTGGAGACAACAATATATATAATGTATAATATTATGTACATGTATATGCAATATAGTAGATAGTATATAACATATAGTATATAGTATATATACTGCTTATATACCTTTTACACTAGTAGTTTATATGACATCCACAAATACTTTCTCAGCTTTCAATATTTGTATGCTATAGGACCCTCTTCTGGAACATTTCTTATAATGTCTTCTATCTCTTGGAAAAAAATATATCTGTTTTCTCATTTCTATCCCTGCTGCATGAACGTTGAGGTTCAGAAATTAAATATAAAGTTTAATAGCAAGGCTTCTCTCTTCTGTCTGTAAATTACTCAGATTATCTCTTAGATGCTCCAATTTTAACCTTATTTCCTAGATAGTTAACAACTCCATCTTCCAACGGCATGGTAGAACGGCTCCAAATCTACCGTCATTTAGACTTGCTGAGTTTTGCTTAAAGGCCACAGACTATTTACAATGATAGGCAAACTGAAGTCAGTAAATGGGTCACAGAGGAGAGGAAGATAAAGCCTAAAAAAAGACAGTGCACATAAATAGAAATAAGGATGTAGTGTTTCAGTTTTAAGTACATGGGAAGTAACTTCACCCTTGCACCACCCAAAGATACTTTCTGCTCACAAGTTTCTAAGACAAATCAAAAAAAAAAAGAAATATTATACTTATTTTCCAAATGAGCAACTAAGGCACAAATGTAGCAGATTATTTGCAAATATTTAATGTAATCTCTTAAAAAACCTCCCTCATATCTTCTCGGTTCAAACATAACTTCCATGAGAAATCTTCCTTTCTGATCCATTGATAAGAAACCCTATCCTATGAAGTCATGACCTGCTGAGAATATTCACAGCAATGAAAGTAGAAAACAATATTTCTGCATAACCCAAGTAACATTGCTTTAGAGAGAGAAATCAAATCTTCTAAATATACTTACAAGTTATATTTTGTGAATCTTTACATAGAAAAGAAATAAGAAAATATCAGTGACAAGAATTCCAATTCAGAGGAAACTTGCATATGAGGAAGAAAAATCTGTGAGCAGAAATTAAAAGTTTAGAGTATAAGAAAGAAAGATTTATGTTGGAGAAAATAACCAAGCATGTGAAAATAAATAATGTACAAGTTCTCAGGGAGGACTGGCTTCACAAAAAAAAAAAAATGCTGAGGGTAAACTAGATTTTAAGAAAGTATATTTCCAATAATTAAAATACATAGGAAATTTATAAGAAATAAAAAAGATAAAAAAACTTTAAAGAAAAAAAAAATATATTTTTAAATGGTGTTGTGGAAGCACATGCCGAAATCTGTAAATACAAGAGAAGACCAAAAGCAATACAAATACTTTCAGTAGGAAAAAAAAAAGAATAAAAAAAAAAATTTTTGTTCATATCTGCATATTCCCAAAGAAAGCTGTAATAAACTTGCATATAAAAAGGAGAAATTGGAAGGTAACTTCATAAGTGTATACAGCACTAACTAATGCTGCAAAAAATGTTACTTCTGGTAAACTAACAATCATAACAAGATTATTGATCTAGGTCCATTTATAATGCAGAAAAAAAAAATGGTTTTATCATCTGTTTTTATGAAATAATGGTGACTGTATTCTTATTTCTGTTCAAGCAAATCAGGAAAATGATATAAGAGAAAAGAAAATACAGACAAATCCAAAATCCCCTTTTGGATTTTGGAAGAAGTCAGCTAATATTCCTAACAGTAAGGCATACTGGTTTATTAGATACTCTGTTTTAGATATCCCATATTAGGTATTACTCAAAACTAGTAGGATAAAATGATGTACATTCAGAAGCTCAATACCATATTAAAAATAACACATGCAGAAACAACATTCATAAATGGCATAAATTACTTTTTAATATTTGAAAGTCTCATTCACATTGATATACATTTAATATCACTTAATAACAGCTTTAATTATGTAAGAATGAGATAAAATTATCTAAACATTACAGGATACATAAAGGTCTGCTTAAAAATTAAAACTATTGGACTAAAGCAAAATAGGCACTAGGTGAGAGATGTAATTTGATGGTCTTTATCCAGCTATCTGTAATGCTCATACATTTTTTGGTCAATTTATATGCATTTAGAGAACTGATTTTTTCAGATCTTTCAGTTCTTACATCTGAAAAAAAAAATCCCACTCCTCAAGCTTGCAATATCCCCAATACTTTCAGGGCATGATGACGCAGCATCCTGAGGCAGATGGCTTTCTCCCTTCCCCCAATATATTGATCCTCCATAGTCATTTGGTTCTGGTCTACAAATTCCTTAGCTATTTCCCTTTGGAAAATTATTTAAGAACCCTAGTTTATGTTTCTTCCCCTTTTGCTCTTCCTTTTGTGTAACTTTGGTAAAACAAGAGGTAATGAAGTATCTCTTAATAATGCATTTGAGGAAAGGAAAGTGAGGCTACATTTACTACATGGTATTCATCTGTAAAGTCAAAAGTGATTACAAGAAATAGTGAAATTGATAAAAGTAAAAGAAATGCAGCTTGAATATCTCTTAACAATTTATTGTGAAAATGGAAGGAAAAAACGTCCAGTGTGATTTTTAGACATTTCTCCTGTTCAAGTTCATATTACTGCATTTATTGGTATTCAAATCTTTCTACAATCTATTTTTGATTAAAATATTCCCCCTGGGAGATTGTCATGCTCAGCTGCTCTCTTCTGTACAATGTTTTCTTTGATTTAAAAATATTTTTGGGTCATTATTAGTGACAAAGCTAAGGAATTATTCCATATGCGTGATTTCACATTGAACATCTCCACCACAGTACACATCTGATTTGATCCAACTCTCGCGGATACAACCTAGTCATCAGTTACAACTCAGCATCTTGCACCTATTCCCTGAAGGCTGCACAAATCTTTGTAGATGTGGAATGAGTCCCAATGGTAAAAATAGGTCACATCAGCAAAGGAAAAATGCACTAGTTCTTTTAGCTCAGATATATTAAGTCTGAGAACAAGATTTTTTATTATTTTTATTTTTTTGAGGGGAGGGCAGGGGAGAGGAGGAGTGAGGAGAGAGAGAAGTTCTGTTCCATGTAATATGGCACCCTGGACGACTTAATGTGGCTGCAGTTTAACACCAATATGATGATAGTGAAAACTGTAAATACTGTGTATTGTCAGCAAAGCAGAAATTTAACCGTGCTTATCACTTTTTTTTTTTTTTTTGGTCTTAGTTAAGTAAGAAGATTCACAGTGTATTTGGCACTTTATATCATTCATGTCCGTTAAAAAAGAAAAAAAAAAAAAAAAAGGAAAATGATGGAGAGTCAATGGCACTCTGATAAATCTCTGTCCTAAGCTGAAGATTAAAAGGACAAAACAACTCCTCTTCGCGTAATACTTACCCTAACCTAATAGAAAGAACCTAATAGAAAGAACACAATTAAGGATCCTCTACTTGAGGATCAGTCCTGCCATCTCTTGTAAGAATTTCAGATCAAGCATTACCACTCAATTACAAACTGGTGAATTCTCAGTATGTTTTTCTTCTAAGCCTTTGTTATTTTGTACTAAAAATTCAGTCATCTAGTGTGGGTTTGTCAGTGTGAGTGAATGTTGTGTTTGGATAGGTAGTTTTCCTTTTGTAAAACCCTCAATCCACAAAAATAGAATTAATATTTACAGCATCTACTTGCTTTTAACTTCTGTATCCTCCAATGTAATTTCTGGTGCTCCAATGATGTCAAGAGTAGGAAAGAAAGAGTTTGCTAGATAGACTCTACTCCCTCTTCTGGCTGAATAGAGTATGAATCTCAAGTGCCAGCCTAATCATTGGAGTAGTATTACACATGCAGAATCTATAATTTAAAATGTCCTAGACACACTAAAAATACCACACAAAAGATAACTTGATTATTACATATTTCTAATAGATGAAATGTATATATTTGGATTGTGTTTTCATTTGCCCCATTGCATATTTACTAAATCAGACAATGTATCCATGATTTTCAGCTGTGATGGTTCGTAAACATTGCAAATGATTAATGGGATAGTCATTTGAGCGAGCACAAAGTAATTTCTCTCCATTAGATTAAATGTGTCACACCCTGTCAATTAAAAATCCATTTAACACCAAGCCTGAAATAATGAGCATTTTGGAACGAGGCACTAGAAATCCTATTTGCAACTAAGATTCCTTACATAAATGATGTAAGAAGTTGACTTAGCATTGCAAATAAATTTATTCTTCACTGTAAGTTTGCCTTCAGCAAGTACTTTAAAAGACAAATTTTCCTTTTGTTCTAACAGTTCTATAATGGATTTTTGCTATATCGGCACAAGATAGCTGTAAGCTTTAGTTCATTTTCATAATTTCATGATTATTTCTATCTTGTTTGTCTTTCAGAGGTACTGGGGCAATATAATGACATATTTTACCTCTACACACACATACACAAAGGAAAAAATAAAAAAAAAATTAAAAAAAACCCCACTTCCATATTCCCTTAGAGGATGATATTAGCTAGAATAAACAGAAACGAAATATACTACCTCTAACATTTTTTAAAATGAAGCATATTTAATTGATTATATGTCATTCTAAGAATACTAATTTTAACTGAGATTGTAAGTAACAGGTACTGATGTGAAGACTTGCATGCTGGTAATGCTCTTTCACTTTACAAAGGATGCCAGACTGAAGGATTGTGCAATGACCTAATATTTTCAGAATCAATTTTTGCCTTCTTTGCAGTTGTGAATGATTTGCCTGAGGAATTCCAAGAAGACAACGAAGGGTGTTTGCTTTACTTGCAATTTGTCTTAATTTACTTCCTAAATACATCAGCATTTACAGCACAGGATTAAATAGCTTCTTGGATCATATACTACTGCACCTATAATGTTCTTTTCCCTCTGTTTTCTTTCTATCCCTTTTCTAGACTACTTTTAAAGGTCTAATGAAAACAAGCTTCTGTCACTTCTCTTAGAAAATAACCCCAAGACGCTTATATCTCTCAAGATTATGAACGGTCTAATTTCTACTAATCCAAAAGTGCACAATACCTTTAGGCATTTCCATTGATGTAAGATGGTTCATGAGCCTTGGGAGTTAGCTCAGCTATTCAGCAAGTGTCAGTTTTGCGTGAAGCTGCAAACAAAGTGCTGAGAGAAACCGAGCCAAATTTGAAATAAGATAAAAATAACTTTTAAGAAGTGGACACATTTATGGAAAACATAACTAAAGACAGCAAAAAAGTAACATCTTTAATCATTTCTACAGGTGAAATGAAATCAGCACTAATATAAATGATGCAACCATGACACTGTTAAAATCAGAGCAAATCTATACCACTAAATATCCAAAAATCTAAGGAGAATCCACTCCACCACTTTTACGTCAGAATGCCGTAATTTTAGAAGTCATATATGTTCGTGTTTTGGAAGAAAGCAGGAAGATGCATAGTGAAAAGCAGCCATGTATATGAAAATGATTAGCAGGAATACAAGGAATACAGAAAAAAAACTACATTAAAAAAAAAAAAAAAACAACTAACAGAAGTCAATGGACAGAATGAACTAAAATCATGTCTGGTATGTCTTATGACTCAAATGACTAAAAACTGTTAAAAATTTTCTTTTGTGTCACTGAACCAAATGGTACAGCTTCCACATCTCAAAAGGCACAGCTCTTTGACTAAAAACATAACATTAATTTATCTTTACAGAGGAAACAGTATATCATCATGTTTTAAAGAGTATTTTCCCACTCTAGCAGTTTTTACAATATGAGGTAATGACGAGAGTTGAGGAAATTGTGTCAAAAATCCTCTTCAGATTAGATAATGCCATAGTGAATGCTGAGTATCCTTGCTAGGTTCCAGTGCATATCAATTCCTGAAAAGGCCATTTGGGTACAATCTCTAAAGTGCCTGTGGAATGGGCAACTCTCAAGGGAAGAGCAGCATTTAGAAATCAGCAGCTAAATCTGAATTTAGCTCTAAGAATTTAAGAACTTGATTTCATCTAGATTAGAGTCCTGTTCTTTGGTGTTGGAAAGTATTTTTGACTGCTAAAAGCAAGAATGTAAAATAAGGGCCTGGATTACCCACAGCTTTATCCTGGTAGGCAGAGGGTAGTCAGACATATGCCTTCTTCTCTCTCACAGATGCTGTGATATTTTTGGATTAGGAGGAGGGGATCTATTGGACCCTCACAGAGAAAAAAAAATGGCTTGAGGCCCTCGGACACAATGGGAACTTCATCCTTCACAATGGAGAGTGATTTTCTCTCCCTTGTTCAGTTTATGTTTCAGTTTGACTGTGATTATGTGCAATTCTTGTTTACTGTTATTAATTCCTCTCACTTTAGAAAGCTATGCAAGTATTTAGCAAGAGCCTATGTCTTCTTGTGTATTATTTTTTGTATAGTGTGAGCTAGAAACATTTGAATAATAGGAGAATTCGAAGAATTTTTTTCACAGAAGAGAAAGAATAGACTGAAGGGCAGAGGTTAAAAATAAAAAAAGCCATTGAAATAAATTGTGACAATCTTGAAAATGAGGAGAAACTCATTTTATACATTTTTTCCCTTAAAAAGACATTATTTGTATTATGTAATTGCATATATATAATCATATTTTTTCATTTTTTAAATATAACCAAATTAAAGTACTTTTAAAACTATGTCATAAAACAGAATGCAACTTTGTTTTCCTGTACTAATTACATAAATTACAAAATTGCAAATGAATTTAAAAAATACATACAGATTTAAAGGAAGTAGCAAAAATATTAACAAGGCACCATAAACAGATGCTGGATTCTAAATTTCTACCCACAACTACTACCCACATAATTACTATTCTGATTTCCTAAGCACCTGCTTAAATTTACAAGAGGAGTGAAGAAATAACAAAACAACTAGAATTTTGAGACTACCTTATGATTACATGCCAGATATGAAGTTAATGAAAATTGAAACTATGTATAATCTATGGATGGTCTAATCTATGGAAATTCAGATTTATTTGGGGTGATGAGGAGCTCGAAGCCTTTTTGTCACCTACTATTTTTCATCTACTAATAATTTCTTTATTGCTTGGTCTATTGGGAAAACAATGTGAAGATGCAGGTATTTTTCCTTCAGACTATTATTCAGAGAAGAAATGCTGTTGATTCTCTTGCTGTTGCCTGACTTTTTTTCTTCATGGTATCTTATTTTTAAATGTATCATTAACCAGTTCCTCTGATGGGTAGGTTCCCTACCTTTAATAATTATCCTGGCCTACCACCTTTTGTTGCCAATTTAGCTATACCTACTGTGATTGAAATGAGACAAGAATCCACAGAGCATTTTCAGGAAGCAACCCTCTGAAGATGCTAAATACTTCACTTCTATCATTAACAGATACAGAGCTGTGGAGAAGGCATCCATTTGTATAAGACGAACTCTCTTCACATATACCAAAGCAAGTGAAGTACATATGCTTACTACCCATCATACAAAGGGAGGTCATCTATTTATTTCTCTTTCCATTTTTTCCCAGAACAGACCAGGGATTAAAGGGAAAAATGAAAGATTTGTTCATGTTATTTAAAGAAGTTTTTTTATCTTGCCTTGATATTAATATATTTTTAAGGTTATCATGAAAGAAATCCAAATTAAAGGGCTTTTCTGTTTGCTATTTGTTATATTTTTTCTACAGTTATGATAAGAGTTAGCAATCTCCTTCAGTATATACAGATTCAAATGATAAAGGCCAGGGATTAAGCACAGCCGATTAACAGTCTGTGTCCTCTTCAATCTAGCATTTCCACTGCAGATAAACCCATATTCAGACTGAAGTTATAATAAACAGACTGTCCTCAATATCATTTCCCTAGATGACCTCCTCAAAACTGCCATTCAAGTATTCTTGCAGAAAACTACATTAACAGGAAAATCAGACATATCAGACATTAACAGAAAATCAGACAGATATCCATCAAAAGATTATGACAATGTTTAGAAAGCAACTTGGATAAAATGATAATTTTACTATGAATATTTCATTTGTTTCACTTTGGGGTAATTTCTTATGTTTATAGATTTGGCATAAAAATAGAAGCAATTTGCTAAATTTTACCTTTCTTTAATGCTTGTATTAATAAGTATCTTTAAAATAATAACTTATTATTTCTACTTATTATGGCAGAGGCAAACACACAGAAATTCTCCAGATACTGTTACTCTGAGGGAGGTGCTAGTACAAACCATTCATCTAGTGAATAACAGAACAAACCAATCAAACAAACAAACAAACAAAAATATGCAGACAAGTTTACAGGAATATTCTGTTAGGTATCTGTTTTGTTTTATACAATAAATAATATTTTCTCTTAAAGATAAAAAAAAAAAAAAAAAGACCTAAAGACAAAGATAGTAGATTAGGCTTGTAAGAACATTTTAACATAGAAAATTCTGAAAGACTTTTTAGCATCTACTATCAAAAATTGGAATCCAGAATCCCATGGGTTAAAAATAAAACAAAACAAAGATGGAGGCTATGTTTAAAGCAGCTCTAAAATGTGTAACAGGCCATTCTATTTTTATTTTAATATAGATTTTCCAACCACTTTAAGGAGCAATGGAACTTTGCGTTATTTGATTTCAGTACACTTCTTTGATCTGAAGCAGTAATGATTCAAACTGTTTTATTATCAGTAAGTAATCTTATCTACCCAGGTAGTGGGCATAAGTTCTACTGTTATATCCATTAGTTTATATTGGCAGAATTCCAGTAAAGCAATTCTGAAATCAGATGCATGCATGTGTGCATATACCTCAATTCTTCATTCAAAACACATGATCAAAATTTTGGTCCTTTTGACTAAGCTACTCAAGTGATAAGAAATAGGTCATGCTATATAGTGCTGACGC
>VZSG01000492.1:338018-378886 GCA_013398315.1 Nothoprocta pentlandii | reverse complement strand
AAAAAAAAGACAACATAAAATGATTCAGATTTAGTCTTGTAATCAGAACATTAATTAGGCTTGGATGAGTACATCTACCTTTTCATACATACACAGAACAGTTTTAGAACCCTTTTAAAGAAATCTTTACTGGAGAAAGAACTGAAAATGTGATTTTAACTCCAAGTCACTTACTTTGAGTCTCTGCTTCAAAAACCAATTTCATGGTCTGTCTCCATAACAATGTAGCTTATTTCTGCCAACTAAGACCCATATAATAAAGCATAATGTTTTTAATCAGATTGTATGGACTACAATTTAAGGCAATTTATGTTTAGTTTGATTTGGAGACACACTATCTGGTGTGATTTGTAGGTCAGTCTCTTTAATCATCATTATAAGCAAAAGGTTGAATATTTTCTCACCCTCAGAATGTTTTGAGTTATATTTAATATATACCGAGCTATATTGAGCTTCTATTAATGATGTAATATATATAGTACACAATTAAAAACTTAATATATTCTATATATCTGTTTTTAAATTTCTCATTCTCCACTACAGCCTGTTAAAAATGCTTGCCACACGATCAGTCTTGTCTTTACGCATTTCTGTCACTAATATCAGACTCCATTTGTCACAATTCAGCTGTCGACCTATGTGTACATAGGTTTGTTTTTTTGAAGAGGGTTTATAAAAGAAAATGGATTCTCTATACATTCTCCTTTAAATTAAAAATTAATTATGTCTTATGTCACATTAAAATTGACTTGTAAAAACTGGAAGGAGGAGAAAATACATGGTTTTCAGAGACATAGACATAAAAGCCTACAATGAAACCTGACAGTCCTTTTTGTAAGTTAAAAATGTATAAAAGCAAACACTATCATGCAAGATGAGCAATTTTGTAGGTTGTTAGTCACTGGACACACAGCATTTTATTATCTATGTGATATTAATTAATGTTTTTTTTCTAATCATTTTTATATATTTCTCAATTTCTGATTTCCTGTTTTCCTTAATGGATCAATCTTCCTGTTATTGGACAAAAGAAATTTATGAGTTTACTTAAAAAAGGCATTAGTTAGCAGAGATGGGATTTTTTGAGTGTGAACAAATAAGCCTAAATCCAAAATGTTTCTGAGGACCCACTTACCCTACTGACTAATTAAAACCTGCAAGATCAAACTGTAATTGCAGACAAATATGGGAAAGAATTATTCAAGTTCATGTCCTAGGAATGAGGTTCAGTGCAAAGAGACTGGAGAAGAGAAAGAACTAGCAGAAGTTTACTCCTTCATATACATATGAACACATATACTCACTCACACACAGACACACACACACATCTATTTTTTTGAAAATACTTTTAAACAGCCTGGTGGTATTTATGTTTACAGAGTTCACAAATCTTAACCCTGCATTTTAGTTTTCAGGTTCCTGCTTTAGGAAAAGATGATACATTTATTGCTGGCAAGCAGCTTGGAAGTTCTGAATTAAAAAAAAAAGGCAATCTAGGCAGAAGGATTATAATAATAATCAAAGTACAAAAATTTGCATAATTAGAGTATGGTTGCTGAGAAATAACAATGTCACAGTTATGCAAATTAAGCCCTCTGCTAAAGTGAAGGTATTTGCATATCTGGGAGAAATCTCTCGTGTTATGCATTGGTAACTACATTCTAAGTGGCTGAAACAACTGGCTTTTAGCAGAATATTAAATATAATTGTCACTAGAATTTTTTATTTCCTTGTGATATAAACTTTAATCATTTGGTGCCTGATGAATACAGGTCTTGTTTTCAGGAGGAAGCAATATCACTAAGAACCTCAAAATATACATTTAATCTGATATAAAATGAGAATCTTTAAGATTGAGGGAGACCATGAAAACATTCAAAGAACTGCACAGTACAAATTGCATTCACTCAATTTAGTTTAGTTTAGTTTAGTTTTAAAGTAGTACTGAGAGAAGACTGCAGAAAGTAGATAAAAGTTTAAGTCCAGTTGTTTAATATTTCTGCATAATCTAATCATGTTCCCTTCACTTCATAATTAATGAATGAGAAATAAAAAGCTAAACTGAAAAATTAGATTGGTAATCCTGGAAAAAAATGCAGATTGAATTCCATAACCATTTTCTGTTATCTATTAATATCAAAGTTAAATATAGGTTCAAAGGTATTAAAATAACACTAAAAATAAATTTAAGGAAATTCTACTTTAGAATAAGTATGTTGTAATATTTAAACCATTCATATGTGGGAAAACAAAATGTTACTGAAAATAAATTTTAGTTTAGTGATCCACAGACATATGAGAGAGAACCATCCGAGCATGTTCGATTTGTATTGCTTAGGACTGTAAAACAAAATGATTCATTTTCACAGATGAATATTTCCAAATATGGAATTGTTCCTCCCAAACATGGAGGAAACTGGCCAACTTGCTATAAAACCCTATCTACCTACCCATCCTTTCTAAAACTGGTGAGTGATCTGGAGTGTGGCTGTTAGTTTACTTACCATCCTCTGTGGGCACATAGATATTCAGATATAGGCAGTCTTCATTTTGATCTTGAACGTATGTCACCACGGTATCCAAATTGGCTGTAAACCAGACTGGCAGCATGTCATTGAGCAGAGACCTCTCATCCAGGTACTGAGGGCACACTGCAGCAAACTGCGTAGCATTACGGACACCCGTCCAAGAAGATGGTGGCTCTGGTGGCTGAAATCGCCTTTCTCCAGTTGGAGGGGAAGCATAAGGAACGCCCAGATACTGCTCCACTGGACCCAGGATCTCATTGGGCAAAGGTGTTCTTAAACCACGTATTTTGCCATAATTTGTGGTAACAACTGGATATTGTGCTTGGCCATCAATGAGAGTAAATCTTATAGCCAGTGCAGTTATCCACAGGAGGAAATTAGAATTCAACATGACACAGACTGGAGTGAAGATCAAAGGCAGCCATAGAAGTCCCATTGGTTTCGACATTATTTAAATCAACATCAGAAGAGCTCTTTTTTTCCACAGACAGGAGAAAATTAATCAGTTAAGGAAAAAAAAATCAATAAATAAAAGAAGATGAAACGAGGGAAAATGTAACCTTGTTCAGGAAGGGAAAAAAAACAAAAGTTGATGAGTGGCAGGTGCCTCAGTTGACTGACTGTAGACAAATTCCAGTGTCAGAAGAAAGAAGGGAGTGTTTTCCCCTCAGGCCCATTCCAGATTTCAGTGTTGGCTTAATCCTGATAACATACAACACTTCCCAAGGAATAGATAAGGGAGAGATGCACAGTTATTCCACTTCCTTAGCACAACAGCTCCTTCCAGTGAATTGCAGCCCACACAGTCAGCCTGTGGTCAAGAGAAAAGAAATAATTAAAATCAACAGACACATTCATATTGGCATAACTCTAAATGCATATTTTGAATTTATATATTAGTTCCACTCCAAGACCTGTAAATGTTTTATGAACTTCAACTGCCATGGTGATCTATAAGTTTCTTAAAGTAAGTTAGGATAGCTGAAAATTAAAGCCAGTAACTTGTTCCAGGTTATACCACAAATCAAACATTCTGTCTCTTACATAACTCCAGGCCAAACCACAGCCCACTGCCTTCTGAATGCATGTCCCACATTTAAAGGCTACCTTGAGGGTGTTATTTTCTGCCTCAAACAAATAGCATCTCTGTCCTAAGCATCACAGAATCACAGAATCACAGAATATTCAAGGTTGGAAGGGTCCTCTAGAGATCATCTAGTCCAACCTTCCTGCTCAAGCAGGCACACCTACAGCATGTGGCACAGGGTGGCATCCAGGCGGGTTTTGAAGACCTCCAGAGAAGGGACTCCACAGCCTCCCTGGGCAGCCTGTTCCAATGCTCTGTCACCCTCACAGGAAAGAAGTTCCTCCTCACCTGCAGACGGAACTTCCTGTGCTCCAGCTTATGGCCATTCCCCCTTGTCCTATTGCTGGCCACCAGTGAAAACAGCCTGTCCCCTTCCTCCCTGCATTCTCCCTTCCTTAACTTATACACATTAATCAGACGCCCTCTCAGCCTTCTCTTCTCCAGAGAAAACAGGCCCAGTTCATTCAGTCTCTCCTCATACAAGAGATGTTCCATTCCCTTAATCATCTTGGTTGCTCTTCTCTGGACCCTCTCGAGAAGCTCCACATCCCTCTTATACTGGGGAGCCCAGAACTGCACACAGTACTCCAGGTGCGGCCTCACCAGAGCTGAGTAGAGGGGCAGAATCACCTCCCTTGACCTGCTGGCAACACTCCTCCTGATGCAGCCAGGATCCCATTGGCCCAGAACTGCACACAGTAAATGTGCATATTTGCACTCACATACAGTCATTCAAAGTTTCACTTCCTTGGATAATCTACTATATTAGTTCAAAATGTGAGAATAGAATTATTCAAAATCAGGCACAAAGTTAATGATTTTCCTGTCTCTGTTACTTGGCCTATATCTGAGGTAAAATGGAACACTGGAAAATGAAAAAAGAAAATCACTGGTACAAGCTCTGAGAAATTAGATCATGACCTACATATTGTAACAATGTAGCACTACCTTCTTATATGCCCTTACTTTTCCTTTTTTGACACAAGCCAATTTATGCTATAATCCTGTTAATCTTTAATTACATATATAAATTGCATACATATGTTAACATGTAAACATACATGTTGTAAACATGTAAACATGTAACATGTAAACATACATTAACATATGTAATATGTAAATATGTAAATACATGTGTAATATGTAAATATATATGCTATCATATATAATCATGCAATATTTAAATTCTTTCTTTGGACAGATAAATTGAGAGCTCATTTTTTACTCATTTTCTCACTTATAATCACAGATAACTATTTTATAGCTGAGAAATCTATAGAAAAGAGATATTGATACATTACCTTTGATAGGAAGATCACATTTTTTATATAAAGGTACTGGTACTAGGTACTGTTTTTAGTCATGACTGTCTCATGAGGTTATTTATATAATCAGTGTTAAGTGCAGGAAAAAAAAAGAAGGTAAGTAGCTACTAGCAGTCATTTCAAACTAAAAAGAAATACAGGAGAGCTATGTTGATTGTTTTATATGAAGAAAGACATTCAAAAGAAAAATGCTTCATTTTTTCAATACCTCGGGAATTTTCCTACTGACTTCATTTTAGCACTTGCCCCACAAACTTTGTGAAATATCTGAACCTGAAGAGACATTCTGGATACATATCTAGAAGTTCATGGATTTCTCAGTTAAAACTCCTGTTAGCTCTTCTGCTCAGTGCTTGTGCCCAGAGACCG
Source organism: Nothoprocta pentlandii (assembly GCA_013398315.1). Classification (NCBI taxonomy): domain Eukaryota; kingdom Metazoa; phylum Chordata; class Aves; order Tinamiformes; family Tinamidae; genus Nothoprocta; species Nothoprocta pentlandii. The sequence goes on along the minus strand of VZSG01000492.1, from coordinate 373,577 downwards.
TGTCACCTAAGCATCTATCCTGAAGAGAGACCCAATAGCAACCCTAAGAGCCAAGACATATTCATATGACTTCCAATCATATTGGACATTCACTCACACTTTTTCCTAGGAGCTCAGGAGCTCGCTGACTGAGGGGCTATCACTGTTCAAGCTATGCTGTGGGAAGCCCCATGCACAGGCCCATGCACAGGACCCTGCTCTACTGCCCTGACATACTGATGGGAGTCCTGGATTGATCTTAGACTCAATTCACCCAGCTGGACAATGGCAAATTTGGGGAAGGATCTTGTCCCTAGCCCTAACCCATCCCTCTCCTATTGCACTTGTCAGAGAGGGCATTGTCCAGCTGTGCTGTGGGCTCTGAGGTCCTGGTCCTCATCCTCCCCAGTGGGTCAGTCCACTAAGAGTGGTCCACTGGTACCTGTCACAAAAAACAACTCCAGAAACATCCAACTCCAGAACAACAACCAGAAACATGCACCATTTTCCTTTATGATTTCTGCTACTGTCTGTAAGCATCAGTAGGTGAGTTTGGGAACTAGCTTCTCATGCTCTCTTCTTCTTGATTTTGGAACTTTTCTGGCCATGCACTGCAAACTGACCAACAAGAGCTTTGTTTTGTATTCAGGGAGAAGTCACAGTTCCTACTCCCCTGAGATTCATACTGCAGGAATCTATAGCACTATAGCACCACTGCAGAAATGTGGAATAAGCTGAGAAAATTCTCCAAGTGGAAGGAAAGATTGGGATCTAGACAATAAAGAATAGGCAGAGGGAAAATTAGACATGGAAAGCAATCAGCAACCAGGAAAAAAAAAAAAAAAAAAAAAAAAAAAAAAAAAAAAAAAAAAAAAAAAAAAAAAAAAAAAAAAAAAAAAAAAAAAAAAAAAAAAAAAANAAAAAAAAAAAAAAAAAAAAAAAAAAAAAAAAAAAAAAAAAAAAAAAAAAAAAAAAAAAAAAAAAAAAAAAAAAAAAAAAAAAAAAGGAAAACAGCAAAAAAGAAAGGAAAACAGCAAAAAAGAGAATGACAAAATGACAAATAAACAGGAATGAAAGCATTGTCAGCAGAGAAATAAGCCAAAATTGACAACATGAATGAAAGTGGAAGTCCTTGGTTAATACACATATCAAAGATAATATGTCCACAGACAACTGTGGAAAATGTGACTAAATAAACAATGTTCATCCATATTAATTCCAGAGTGTCTGTGGATCAAAATTCTTGTTGCATGTGATTATTTTGAATAGAGAATCAAAAGAGAACAGGAAAGATGAAATTATTTCAAGTCCATTGTTGTCCTGGAATTAAACTCACTGTCGATTTTCTCATTTAAGGAATGATAGCATGAAAAGTTGGTTCTTTGGGTACTAAATCCACTAATTTTATTTTTTCCTGAATCTTGACATGAAACACATGAAGCTTGTGTTTCTCATTCACGTAAACATAGACACATAGATTTTATTTAAGTCTTTTTGTACAAATAAAGAAACATACTTTTGGCCAATACATCAAATATAACTATTGATCTCAGTCCCCTAGTCTCCAAACCTGCAGATCTGATAACCAAGCCAGGAGGTCGCTGTCCTTCTTGGACGCCTGAGCACACTGCTGGCTCATGTTGAGCTGGCTTTCAACCAACCTCCCCAGATCCTTTTATGCCACACAGCTCTCCAGCCACTCTGCCCCAAGCCTATAGCATTGCATGAGGTTGTTGTGACTGAAATGCAGGACCTGATACTTGCCTTGTTGAACCTTATAAGGTTGGCTTCAGCCTATCGATCCAACCTGACCAGATCCCTCTGTAGAACTTCCCTACTCTCAAGCAGATCAACTCTTCCTCCCAGCTTGGTGTCATCTGCAAATTTGCTGAGGGTGCACTCAATCCCCTCCTCCAAATTGTTAGTAAAGATATGAAAGAAGACTGGCTGCAACACTGAGCACTGGGGAACACCACTCGTGACCAGTTGCCAACTGTATTTAATTCCATTCACCATCACTCTCTGGGCCTGGCCCCCTAGCCAGTTCTTCATCCAGGAAAGAGTTCCTCTGCCTAAGCCATGAGTTGCCAGCTTTTCCAGGAGAAGGCAGCGGGAAGAGTGTCTCAAAAGCCTTGTTAAAGTCTAAGTAGACCACGTTCACAGTCTTTCCCTCATCCATTACGTGGGTCACCTGGTCATAGCGGGAGATCGGTAGGACCTGCCTTTCATGAATTCACATTTGCTGCGCTTGATGCTCTGGTTGTCACACACATGCTGTGTGAATATGAAACATTATATGGAAAGATATACATGTTAACTTTCAGAAAGTCTTTACTCTTTCTTCTTGAACATTTCCTTTTTGAAATGTTAGAAAAATTTGCACAAATTGGCCTGTAAAAACAATTAATTAGAAGCACCACTCACTGAAAAAATCCAAAACATGTTCCATTTAAAATAAAATGCATCTTTGGGCAACTTGACATATGAAAAGAAATCAAGGTCTGAAATCACACATTTTCATACACGAGGGGTTATTTATTATTATTATTATTATCATTATTATTATTATTATTATCTGTAGAGGTGTGTAATTTGAGGCTAATGAGACACGGCTTTTGAAGTAAACGTATATTGAAGATAACACTGATGTGCATCTGCTGAAAACACCACTTTATTATCAATCTAAGCCTCAAGCCATGGTTTGAGATGCTCAAACAGTGTATGAATCAGACCTTCTGAGAAAAACTTTTTTTTTTTTTGTCCATGATCTACAGTTAGAAATTACTAATTTTTTTTTTCATCTTCAGCAGCTAAATATATCAGCAGCTCTATACTAATTTTGTACCTGCTGTGGAAATTTGAGGCAGAGGTTATAGCTCACAGAGCTTATACACACACTGTATACAGGCAGAGCTTATACAGACACTGTAAAGTGATTTAAAGTTTTCTGACTACTTGTGGGGATCATGGACAGTGACAAGAAAACCAAACACAAATATAAATGATATAAACACAGGAAACTGAAGACTGCACAGATCTCCTGGGATTTCTCTGGCTTTGCCTAAACCGACTAGTCCACTATCGTGAACCTCAGCTTTCAGTCTTTTACCACTTCTTCCTTCTGTCCAAATCCCTTGCAGAAAGTTTTCTGATGTGCATGTACACATGACAAATTTTCTGATGTGTACAGAGGTTTTCTGAAGACAACACTTTGAAATTTTGAAGACAACATCTGAATTGATTTGGTTTAAGCTCACAAATTCTTTCCTAGTGGCCCCAGTGTCCTGATGGCGAGTATATAATAGAGATTGGTAATGGGAATTGCGTAGCTATAGTGATTGAACTGCACATTATAATCGCCATATTTTGCTAAGTGTAACATATGTTCATACTGTGATTTCAGTATATTGTATCATTCTACTAACTCAAAAATCACATGGAACCTCAAGTATGTTCAAATAAGCAAATTTTGATATTAAACACTGAACCGTCCATGTGTGGAGTATTTCAAGTAATATCAAACAAATATTATTGCTGTCTACTACTCCTTCAAATAATATACAGCTATAACTTCTTCAGGCTTTTTCCCAATTTCAGGAATTTCTTTATGCTTTGAAATGAACTTGGTTTTATTTTTACTCATGCCACATAGAGATATTCAGAAATTCAAATAAAACCACAAGGAGGAAAAATACAAAGGAATACCAGTCATGAGCTAACATGCAGTCTCTTGTCTAGATTACTCCAAAGTTGGCAGGAAGCTTATTAACTGAAATTAACAAATCATATACATTGTTAAATTCCAAAATAGAGTCCAGAGCAAAGTGTAGCTTCAAATCAGCATGCAGCAGATTCTTATGATGCAATTATTTTTCACAACAGAAACTATATTCTTCTGTAGGGGGGAATTTTTAAGCAATTTCACAGTAAGAATCACAGAATTATAGAATCCTTAAGGTAGGAAGGGATCTTTACAGACCATCTAGTCCAACCCTCCCTGCACATGTACCTAGAGTACATGGCACAGGGTCACATCTAGTTGAGTTTTGAAAATCTCCAGAGAAGGAGATTCCACAATCTCTCTTGGCAATCTGTTCCAGTGCTCTGTCACTCTCATAAGAATATTCTCCAGTGGTATATTTATTATGTTAATTTCCTATACCTGAGCAAAAAATGCATCTCCTGTGACATCACAATGTACTGAAAAATAAAACTTGTACTAAGCATCACTAGAATTGAGATCACTCAAGTCAACTGAACTTGGTCTAATGGATTAACCTACATATATGTTAGTGTCAGTGGTGTGGAATTAGGTTACTATGCAATCAGAGCAACTCAACAGGTAGTAAGGTTTAGATGAGATTTTCAGTGATTCTGGATACTATTTTTGGCTACATTTATTCTACTTCTTTTTCTAATGTGTCCTTCATTAATCTACAATGGGAAGACTGGTGGAATGGATGAGGGGAAAGCTATGGATGTTGTTTACCTTGACTTCAGAAAGGTTTTCAACATAATCTCCCATAATATCCTTATGGGGAAGTTCAAGAAGTGAGTGTTGGATGACTGGATAGTGAGGTGGATTGAGAACTGGCTGGATGGCAGAGCTCTGAGGGTGGTGATAAATGGGGCAAAGTCCAGTTGGAGGCCTGTGGCCAGTGGTGTCCCCCAGGGGTCAGTACTGGGCCCAGTGCTGCTCAGCTTGTTCATCAATGACCTGGATGATGGAACAGAGTGCACCCTGAGCAAGTTTGTGAATGATAACAAGTTGGGTGGAGTGGCCGACACTCCAGAAGACTGTGCTGCCATTCAGAGGGAGCACAGGGACAGGACAGGTTGAAGAGTTGGGCAGGGAAGAATCTCATGAGGTTCAACAAGGACAAGTGCAGGGTCCTGAACCTGGCGAGGAATAACTCCAGGCACCAGTACAGATTAGGGCTCGACCTGCTGGAGAGCAGCTCTGCAGAGAGGGACCTGGGAGTCCTGGTTAACAACAAATTAACCATGAGTTAGCAGTGTGCCCTCATGGCCAAGAAGGCCAATGGATCCTGGCCTGCATCAGGAGAAGTATTGACAGCCGGTCAAGGGAGGGGATCCTGCCCCTCTACTCAGCTCTGGTGAAGCTGCACCTAGAATATTGGGTGCAGTTCTGGGCTCTCCTTTACAAGAGGGATGTGCAACTTCTAGAGAAGGTCCAGTGTAGAGCAACAAAGATGATTAAGGGACTTGAGCTTTTAAGGAAAGAGCTGGGCCTGTTTAGCCTAGAGAAAAGAAAATAGAGAGGGGATCTGATCAACATGTACAAATATCTCAGGGGTGAATGTAAAGAGGATGCTGCAGATCTCTTCTCGGTGGTGGCCAGTGATAGGACAAAAGGCAATGGGTACAAGTTGAAACACAGGAAGTTCCATCTACATTTGAGGAAGAACTTTTCTGTGAGGGTGACAGAGCCCTGGAGCAGGCTGCCGAAGGCAGTTGTGGAGTCTCCTTCTCTGGAGGTCTTCAAAGCCCGCCTGGATGTCAGGCTGTGTCACATGCTCTAAGTGTCCCTGCTTGGGCATGAGGATTGGACTAGATGATCTCTAGAGGTGCCTTTCAACCTTAACCTGTGATTCTGTGATTCTGTGTAATCCCTTGTGAATACTCAGTTGAAGATTTGAATACTAGAAAGGAAAATTGTGAAATATTAGAAATGTAAAATTTTACATCATATCTTTTCTTAAAGTGAAAAGAAATGCAAACTATGGAAACACTGTGGAACTTGAAGTTGGTCTTAAATTTATGGTTAGAATTATCTGAGGACAAAGGTAGATAATTCTTCTTAATACAGGAAGAAAATATGTAAATCAAAATAAATGATACACAAATATGCAAATAATCCACTTTTTCAACTGTTATGTTACATTTTGTTCTCTGACCATTTCCAGAAAGTCTCTCAGATAAACTGTGAAAATGTCATCAGATCCCTCGAGTTAGAAACTGTAATCACCATTTACTTTTCAAAAAATTGATACACATTTATCTTTATCATTGCTTCTTTCCTGCCGCTACCACTCTTACTCTGAATTTATATCTCTCATACACTATATAAATGAATGATGACATTATGAGAAAAGGTTGTGTAGTCTCGTCCCTAAATTGTTTTTTGAAAACTGCAATTCTCTCAATAATAAAAATTATATGAAAAGCAAGTGAGGCAAAAGCAAATCAATGACCATCATGCCCTTCCGAGAAAAAAAAAAAATCTAACACATTATTTAAAAAAAAGAAAAAAAAACAGTTTGGGCTCTATTTAAGAAACCTTTTGCTGAACCACTACAGCTTCCATTACTTCTCTCTCTCTTTTTTATTTTTTTTTCCCTTTATTTAAAATGATGGAAAAAAAAAGTCCAGGAGGATGTATGGCAGTTACACTTTTCCTTCTGACTTTTAAATGCTACCTTTTACTGATATTGCACCAGATACATGTAATTATTTCAGTGATCATCTAATTCTGATGATACTTTCTGCTTCTTGAGATACATTTATGAAAACTGCAAGTAAGTTTGCAACTTTTTCTTTATCTCCTGAAAATGATAACTCAAGAACAGTTTAAACATTTAATTACTAAATATCTCAGACTTTCATTCTGTGTTCTAGAAAAATCCAAACCACACTACTCATGTACAAAATATCATGTACAAAGTATCATTAAAAAGTATCATCTTCTCCTTTTCCAGGGGGAAGATGTAAGGAAGATGGGGCCAAATCCTTCTTCATGGTAGCCAGTGACAGGACAAAGGATAATGGGTATAAATCAACACACAAGAAGTTTCATCTCTGTATGAGGAAGAACTTATTGACTGTGAGAGTGACCTAGCCCTGGAACAGGCTGCCCAGGGAAGTTGTGGAGTCTCCTTCTCTGGAGGTCTTCAAAACCCGCCTAGATGTGACCCTGTGCCACATATTCTAGGTGTCCCTGATTGAGCAGGGAAGTTGGACTAGATGATTTCTAGAGGTCCCTTCCAACCACAACCATTCTGTGATTCTCAGATTTAAAGTCATCTTATGTTTAGCTACATAAGTTTTCTTGCATCCATGGCTTTTCAGGATTGTAGCTTAATATATTTGTTTTGTAGTTGGTAGAATTGGTATCAAAGCAGAAAAGGAAAGCCAAAAATAAATCTGGGAATTCGTCATTGTTCACGTTTCTTGCCTTGCTGCTCATCACTAATGTTCCCACTAATGTTCTCACTAATGCTATCAGAGAAGGTTAGTCATTTTGCTTAAACCAGAGACACATACTTCACACAGCTACTATTCCAATTGTAATGGTGTCTGTCATTAAAAATCAAATGAGTCCAACCACCATGAAAATATTTGGAAGGTTATATTTAAAAACACCAAGTTTTCAGATATCTAACTGTTGAATGGCTGAAGTATGGCAAGATGATTTCTTCCCTCACCTCTTAAAAGTATACACAGAACTAACCCTAAAGCTATGATACAGAAATACAGGAAAGTTATAGTCTTCCCATGAATTTCATATGTGAATCATGTTCTCATGATTAAAAACAGAAAACAAATATTCTAGTTTGAGTTACTAATAGTTTTTTTTCTTGTTCTTTGGTTAGTTCTTCTGCTAGTTCAAAGATGATGTGAAGTCCATTGGTAAGAAATTGAGTATAGAGAATTTAGAAAGAACTGCAGGCATTTTCTCACATAACCTTCATTTCTTTTCATCCTCTAATATTAACTTGTTTTTCATCACCTTCTCTGTGTTATTTTGAAAACTGCATGATATCTTCCCTGAAGCAAAGTCATATCTCACTGAACAATGTTATCAGTTTATTTACACCAGCTACAACTAACATCATTAGTCTTTACTAATATAAAACTGATTTGAGGAAAAAACAAACAAACAAAAACAGTACGATGTTAGAAATGTATGGTTGTTTTGCTTCTTTCTCTCAGATAGAAAACATATCACTCTTCTAAAGTTTCCCATAACTTTTTGACGCAGTAAGTACTACTTACGAATAACCTTCTGATGAAATCTGTGTGAGATTGTTATACTTCCTCTATTTTGAACTCTATTCATTTTCACAGGAAATCAAAAAATACACAGGACTTTCATAACTGCAAACAGATACAGAAATGAACCCTGTGATACTTTTTTTTGTGATTTTTTTTTTTTGACAGTATAATATATCATTACATATACAGTAATACTCAGTATCTTCTTAAAGTAAGTGCACTACAGGTTTTTATATGATATAAAATTCTGATCACAATGGAGAAAAGAGAACAGGATAGGACAGCAAATAAGCTGTCATATTAATTTAATCATAAGAAATAAATTTTAAGAGCATGACTTTATGACAAAACATTATAGTGTACTTTCTTTCTGATATCTTATTCTTTTTTTTTTTCCCTACTTTGAAATCATTCCTCTTACCAAAATATCTGTAGAATTTCTTCTCTTTTCCACATGGCTTCTCAGTTTCACATGAAATTCCATAATTCCACTGACTGTACTCTGCTAAATATTTATTTTCTCCAAATCACTGCCCTTTCCAAAAGGCCTTTTCTTCTCCATGATCATTTCTCTCTAACTTCCCTTCTTCCCTATTTACATAAAAGTAAGACATGTACAGTAACACATGTACTTATTTCACACATTCTGCAATTCAGTTATTGTAGAAAAAGTTTTATTTTGATTTTTTTTTCTTTTTAACATATTCATATACAATGATAGAGCATTCTATATAAACAATAGAATCAAAAACAATCTGCAGCTCTCAAGTGACAAGGAAGAACTGATTTAGGTCAGGACTGAAGAAATTATACTTTGTCACATGGCAAGAGTTACAGCTTCCTGTGTGCGGCTATTATATCTTCTTAAGAAAACCTACTAATAAAACATAATACTAACCAAAATATCTATCACAAACTAATGCAGTCAATTAAAGAACAGATGGAAGTCAAGGAAGACAATTAAATCTCTTTGACAGTGGGGAAGATTATTCTATTTCATACTGGAGATATGTCAGTTATTCTCATCTGATTTGACTTACACTTTTATTCATTAAAATAATTCCTTCTATAATGCTTCCTTTGACATAGAAGATCTATTATCTAAAGGCATTGCTTGTTGTTCTCTATAATTAATTATTTTTAAGATGGTGGGAATGTGCACATATGTTTTGTCAGCAGTATTTTTACTGACTATACAAGAAGAAAATCAAATACCCTCTTTGCTTTTATTTAGACAGCTGCTACTCTTCTTGAAGTCTACCCCCCAAAGGGATGATATAACTATCACCTTGGCAGGTTGCTAACCACTTTCTCTTTGGAATGCAATTTTCTTGACCATATGTATTAGAGAGAACCGTCAGGATTCTTGATTCATATTTTCTCTGGCTCTGATTTCCTGGCGTATTGAAATCTTATAAGTATTTCAGCATATTTGTAACACTTACCTTTCCTAAATACTGGCACCAACATGATTGTTTTTCTGTATCTCAGGTACACAGGTAATACTAAATGTTACAGACATTGTTGTAATATTCTGGCAATATTGATACTTCACATTTATGAGCACTTTTCTGATTATGTGCTACATTTAAATGCTAATGTAACAGTAATACATTATAAAAACAGTAATAACCAAAAAAAAAATGTTATTTTTAATTTAAATGAAATTCTTCTTGAATTAACTTACCAAAAAAAGAAAAGAAAGAGAAAGAGAAAGAGAAAGAGAAAGAGAAAGAGAAAGAGAAAGAGAAAGAGAAAGAGAAAGAGAAAGAGAAAGAGAAAGAGAAAGAATTCCATGGTGTTTAAAAAAATCTTTGATACTGTTCCTATCAATATTTTAAGATTTCAGATTCGGGCTTATTAACTGTGATTATGACCAGGTAGAACAAAGCACCCCTGCTTATATTTTCACAGTGTTTAGTATCTTGCTTAGTAACCATCCCTATGTGCTGTATTGCCAAGCTAACACTGCATTATGACACAATATGGCTTCCACAATTCCCAAATTATGCAATTTCGGTTCTTCAGTTATGATAAACTCTGCCTCAAGGTGCTAAAGTTCCTATTGTTGGCTACCAAACAAAGTATTACCTCCTCAGTTACCTCCTCCTCACTTGAATTTGTCAAATATATATGTTAAATGTTCAGCAATTAAAATAAGAGGCTCCTTGCCTTTCCATCTCTTGGTTTATACCAGATAAGAAGCATTCTTGAAAGGATATCTCTTCCCAGGTCAACTTAAATCTTTTATTGTGTTTGTGTGTTTGTATTTCAAGTTCTGAATATCAGATGTGTTATACAAAATCAGTGATGAAATATTGCTAATTTTAGCACTATTATGTGGCTACCTTGACAAGACTTAGGAGTCTGTCTTGATAGACAGATTTTTTTTTTTTTTTTTTTTTTTTTTTTTTTTTTTTTTTTTTTTTTTTTTTTTTTTTTTTTTTTTTTAATTTTTTTATTTTTATTTTTGAGTTCTTTTTTAGTCAAAATGTATACATATTTCCCTAAAGGCAAATATCAAGATCTACAGATTATTCTCAGAATATTTATTGTTTCTATGTTACAACTCCTCTCACACGCCCTCCTTCATGCCTTTTTAGCACAGTATAGCACTGTGAGGATGTTGAACAAATTATGGTGACAAAATAAGGACAATGTTGCTTGCTAGAGCAAAGCCTTCAAACATTAATTAAGTCATTAGTATGTTACCTATTTTTAATACGATACATAGGGAGAAGGTGCTATTTCAGAGCAACTGGTCATAAGTTCTTGGAGTGGTATCAGACGTATATTCATACAGAGAAGAAAAAGAGGTGGAGTTTCTGAATCTGACTGAGCAAAAGTACATGAAAAAAAAGGCATATTTTCCAAATATTTTTCTCATTAGACCTTAAAATGCTTGAGAACAATGACATTATGGCTTACACTAGGTTAAATTTTTGATCAGTGATACTGATAACATATTTTACATAAAAATACATTTTACATAAACATATGGAATTTTGATAAAAACATATTTTACATACTGTTTAGCAGCCAGCGCATGCAACTGAAAACTTTCTTTGCAACTAAATAGAGGCCTGTTCTTCAGTCACTTATTCACCTATGATTTATCAAAGAGTAATTTATTCTTTGATAGATCTTTCAGTGTGACTTTTCCAAATGAGCCCATTTTGCACCTATTTTATGATATGTTCACACTGGCCACCTATAGAACATTTTCCACATTATTGCTATGATTGCACTGCCCCAGCTCCAATATCAATGTTGGACAAATTTATTTTCCTTGTCAAGATCATGTATTGAAAACTATTGCTTCGAAAATTAATAGACGCACAGTAACACTTCTGCATTATCATCAGAGCTTTGTCCTGCAGATATCTATTCTTTAATGAATTATCCATTTGATTTAGTTTACTATTTATTTTGGGAATAATAGATTTGAATTTCCTGTGCTTCTGTGTAGCACATTAACCCACATGTGGGAACCTTCATCACTATCAATGCAATTTCAACTATACAAAAAAGAGATCTATACTAGTCCATATCCGTTGAGGAAGTGTAGGGATTATAATACCTGAAAACAGACCGAATCTCTCTCTCTCTCTCTCTCCCTATCTGTATATATATTTAGATAAATATGTATATATTTTACCTAAGTAAAGTCATCTTAGCAAAGATACATTTGATTTTTTTTTTTTTTTTTTTNTCCTTTGGGACATTTTCCCTGGGAAAGAACAATGGAGAGCAATGCAGTATAAATATAAAAGAAATGTGTTTCTGGATAATGCAAAACTGTAGAAAGGATATTTCAGATACTTCCTGATTTCATACTCAGGGATTCAATAGACAAATGTTGCATATAAATAATCTGTGCAGAACTTCAGTGGAAAATCAAAAGAAAATACTGTTTTAAAATACAGAGCTGAACAATATTTGAAGTCTGGATCTAATTTGGCATACAATTAAAGGTAAATATATTTTATATTCACAAATATAAAGACATTTCCCTTCAGAAACACATAATTTTCAGTCCAAAGATAATTCTATAAACACTTGGACTTCCTGCTAGCAAAAGCAATTTATTTTAGTTGTTGTTTTGTTTTTCTTTTTATGAAATAAATTTACCATCATTTTCCCTGGTCAACAACTGTATCAATTTGTTTTCAGAGAAGTGATTAGCATAATTTTGGTGGATTACCTACATTTGGCAGGGAATGAAAATAATTCAGTATTTTTCATGCTACATTATCTCCCGAAGTGATGCAATAGTGTGCTTTTAAAGATACTCAAGTAAATTAAGTGTTCGGCAAGCTTTACAAAAATGTCACCTAGACCTCCAGTTCTCCTTCAGATTTCTCTCCAATACTGGAACACCCAAATTAATTCTGAATATTATGGAACAGTTAACATCTCATCTTGACAGCATTCACTTCACAGAAAAGACTTTCACCTCTTTAATTCCCTGCTTCCATAAGATGCACATCTATAAAGTGGAGGTTAAATCAAATAATTTCTGGGAATATTGCATTTGTATTTTTGTATTGATTTGTATGCAGATGGAATCCAAATAATCTTCCAAATAAGCCAAATACTACGACTTACTTTAGAAGTGTTTGAACTCAGAGAATTTTGTCTCTTTTGCACTGTAATGTTCTCTGAGGCCTAAAATCACAAAAATACACAGGTAGACTCCTGAGTGCAATATTCTAAATCCCAGCAACTACTTTAGGTATCTAAAAAGCTCACAGGAACCACAGTTTTCCCCAGACACACAAAGATATAGTTCTGTGCCTGCCCATATGTCGAGCAACTTAGCTTGCTGCTTACTTCATATATATATATATATATATTTTCAGAACAAAAATTATAGTTCCAGAAAGCATACACCTTTTTTTTGTTGTTTTCTTTTTTTTTTTATTTGTTTATTTCTAAATGTAGTAGTCTATCTGCTAGCAAGGTGTTTAGCTAGTCAACAGAGATGTAGTCTATTTAATTAACACATTCTGGAGACAGTCAACATTTCAGAATAAGAAAATGGAAATGTAATTGTGTGTTTTCGAGTATTCAACCCTTCTACATATGTGTAGCAGATATGACACTGGACTTACAGAAGAACTGTAACACTCTAATACAGGATTCCTAAAATTGTACTAGAAGCATTTGCCTAAATGAGCAAATCTCCTTGAAGAATGAAAAAAATTAATTGTCTTGACCTCCTGGCTGATAAACACTGACAAAACATGGATTGCTAACATATCAGTGAAATTAACTGAAATAATTTACCATGAAAGCTTTATCCAAAAGAGTTCTAGTTTATATGATTTCTTAAATACTCACAAAAAAAAAATAAACATAACTGTGCAATTCTGTCATTACTGAGCTTCTAACAACTTTCTCCCAAAATTTCAAATATGATGTTGAGTTCTCTGTAACAAATAGCAGTTTATGTATATTAAAAATAATTATTCATGTATGTACATTTTTAAGACTTGAACATTTTAGAAGCATGGCCTCTGGTTTCACAACCTATATCATAATCTGTATGAAAAGAATTACATGATGTGGTTTCCTTTTATGGTAGAGACTACAGTTGATGCTCACAGAGATCATCAATTCTTTCTAAAAGAAAGTTCAGCATATAGAACTCAAATTAAGCCATAGGGTCTCTACAGACAAGTAAAACATGCTTTTATAGAGAATACTTAAAATCTGTATCTAGTATATAAATATGAAGAAGGTAATAATTGAATGGCTAAGGGTGAGCTAAAGGGATTTTTAACAAAAGATATGGGAGATACTCTTCCTTTCCTATACTATTGAGTTATGCATAACACAAACAAAAACTATTACAGTCTTGTAGTTAATAATGAAGTGTGTTTTGAGCCTTGATAGCACAAAGAATGACTGCTTACATTCATTTACACTGGCACCTTATGTTAAAAGGCTTTATCATTGCTTTTTTTTTAAGGAAATATATGTTTTTTCAGACTTTTTACAATTTCTTTAATTAAAAGTTCCCTCAACTTTTTGCTCAGTATAGTACAGTGTCAGAGTGGTGAAACATTTTAAAGTTCTGCCATTACAGATAGTAGTAAAACTTTCAAAAGTTCACTTTTAATCAAGTCTACAAAATTCATAACATTTATTTTCTATTTTTCTTTCACTTGCTTGCTTGTGATGCTATTCATTAAAAGCTATTGAAATATTGATTATCTGCCAGAACTAATCAATAAGACCAGATACAAGTTCCAAGATGTTCATCTGATAACTTCACTGTATGGTTTTATTTGTCATTATGTTTTTTTTTTTTGAAAATACACTTGTTACATTTTCAAAAGGAGTCACTTCAAATTGGCTTGTTTCAAAATTCAAAAGGGAATTTTGTGTGATGTTACTACAACGTCTATATCATACTAAGAGTCTTAAGAACCTACTTAAGTAATGGATTTCAGTCTCATGCTAAAATTATCCTATTTTTTCTAGAAACAAAAAACAAAGAGACAAAAAAAAAAGGGAGTGTTTTTCTTGCATCTAGGAATGTCATATACAATGAAAACCAAACAGGAGAGCAGAATCAAGAGTGAAGGCACTATTTAACTTGAATTTCTCAGTGCACTTCCCTTTACATTCAACAGTGATAAGCCTTGTTAACAAGAGGCAAAGGAAAGATTCTGGTTAACTAAGTAGGATGCTGAGAGTTGAAAAGGAGGCTGAAATGAACTAATAATCGCAAGGTTGCAGGTTAGATTGTGCCTATGTTTTCCTGAGAGAACTAAGAGTTGATCTTATTCCCAAAATTCCCAGGACTGGGATGGGAAAGATTTATGCCTGCTTTCTAATATTATGCTTTCTTTATCACTCCTTCACATTTGTAATCATAAAGGATACGAGATAGTAGGCTTGATCAGGCTCTGAATACATTATCAAGAATCTGACAGTATGTGTTTACATCAAAGAACCTACACAGCATTCCATGGCTCCATGGGTTACTACAGGGCTCCATCTGCCCATCCATCATAACTGTCAGGTCAGGATTTTAGAATTAAATCCTATCATGTACACTAGTGTCTACTTGGGAAATAAGCTAACATCCAAGGACAAAGCAAACATTTTTCTGAGCGATTTTATATTTATTACTATAATGTGCATTGCCAGCAAACATTTACTGCATAGTCTAAAAATACATTGCACTTTTATTGGAAAAAAATAATTATGATCTTCAGTTTATTATGAAGAAGCTTTGTTGTGTTTTTAGGATGAGAGTGACAGCAAGGGAAGAAGTTACAAAAGCATAGAGAGTCTTTTCTATATTTTTCTTAAACATAGAAATTGCACATTCTGCAACAACCTGTCAACCATATAAGCTCCCACCACACCTAACTGGCTTTCGAGCCAGCATAGATTCACACCATTTTCAGAGTTCTGCTTTTAAAAACAGAACACTATGATTCATTATGATAAAATACTCATCTGTGATCATCAAAGATAGTTTACCTTGGGTCCTACACTTTTCTGAAAGTCTTCAGATACATTTCATTTTGTCTCTAGGCACGGTTCTCACAAAAATTCAAGTTTCCTCCAGGCCAAATCACAAATTCCCTAACATACACTAGCACATCTCTGTTGTGTGTTATCTAAGTTACTTGGTGTTTGCAAAGGGGCAAACGCACTTGTCACTACATGTGCTTCAGAAAATCATCAAGCAGACAAGGAGCTGAAATAAATTAGGAGAAGAATTACAGCTTTAATTTCTGCTCTTCTGTTTTCTTTTATGTAAATTCCAATTATCACTTTGCATTAACAAAGAAGATTTCAAAAGGCACAACTGGTTTCTGATGTCCACTAACTTGGAGTAAAAGCTAAATAACTGACATCAGTAGGCTGTATCTCACTTTTCTGTTTTAATGTTGTTTGTTTCCCTTTCTTCTTCTCCCTCTCTGACATCCTTTCTGTGAATCATTAACAACAAAATTGAGCAAACCAATTTTGAGAAAGTAGTGAAAATTAAAATCACACCATTCTCTCAGTATTTCCTCCAGACTTCTTTCACAAACTGCTGTGTGTGTGCACTTTTTTTTTTTCCCCTCTTCAAGATTATCAAAGTACTGGGATACATTTTGAGGAAGAACTTTCTCTACTGGAAAGTGGCTGTGCCTAATCTTTGTACACAATGAAGTAAAACTATCATCAACTGCTACTTCTAAAGGAATTCAGGGATTACTTTGATTTTAACTGTAGTTTTGGATTCTTTATACTAATTCTTTGCCTTTATCCTAGAAGAAATTTGATGTGGTTATTTTTGAGGAGACAATGTAATTGAATCCCATAGATGATATTTTTGCACATGTGCACTATTCTTATGGTAAATAAAAAGAGTTTAGCTATGGTCATAATCAGCATGGATACTAAACTATTAAACATACTCGTGTTCAGAAAAGGCTTTTTATTCAATTACATTTAAATTATAACAATTTGGAAAAAGTATGGTTCAATGATGCAAAAATCACAGGAGTTTTCAAAGCTGTTATTTCCTTTTTCTGATTTTTACACTTCACATAATTGTACCCTTGGATCTCATAAACTAACCTGTCATAGTATGAATTATTGCTTATTCACAACTTTATTATCATGCCAGATATATTACTATTCTTTCTCCTTGAATTTAGGACCCAATGATAATAAGAAATTGAAACGTCATTGCACTGCACTGCAGCTAGTGCAATGATCACAGCAAAAGCCACATCTACTTGGGAATTCATACTGCATATAATGTGAGAAGAAAGACCTAGGCATCAGAGAAACTGGCCATTTGTATATGTTCCTCCTTATTAATCAATGTGTCAGGCATAGTATGAAAGAAAGATGACTTGGTTAAACTAATCTTTTTTATAAAGAGAATATATTCTACATATAGATTTGAAAACTCATTTAATAATTCATATTGATATTATAGGAATGTTTAGTTCATATTACCATTTTATTTTATATCTTAATATATTGCTCCTATTGATTGTTTAACATTTCATATTTATGACATAGGAATGTACATATATGTGTGTGTGTGCACGCGTGAACATTTGTGTATGCTTATGCTTTTATGATTGTGTATTAAATCATATCCCTTCATAATTTGTTAATAAAAGTCCCTTTCATTTGATTGTCTGCATATGTACTTTGGAGTCCAATCTTGTTTTGAAAATTGAAGTTTTTCAGTTCTATCTAATAGATAGATAGGCCTGGAAAACCCAAATTTTAATGATTAGCAAAGATAAAGTAGCCAAGTTTAATTCCTTGTCTTTTAACCAAAGACTGATGAGCTACATACTACCAGAATTGAAAAATACTACTAAATTCATGCTTATCAAGAATAAGTACATAAACGACACAAATCTTAGAATGGATTCCATTCCACGTCTCATTGCATGAATACACTGAAAATCATAAGCATTTTAACTGGAAATACAACATGCAATGATATGCTTCAAATAAATTAGATAACACCCTCAACACAGAATTATTATCTGTTTTTTAATATGCTTTTATAGAAAATGTAATTGCATTTTATACTTACCACTGTGTTGTATTTTTGAGAAGCCTTCAGAATCTTTCCAAAGGAAGCAACATGACGACATCTTAGTGGCAGCAGCAGTTTTTACTGTTAGGAGGGAATATATGGTGCTGGTCAGTTAAATAAGAAAAAATAATCAGTCAGTAAACTGAAGTCATGGATTTATCTGTCTTCTCATATCAATATACAGTGTTTTAATTTATTATTTATTATTTTTTTCTCTCCAAAAAATAATGATGTCCAGAATAAAAATATGCGTTTACCAGAAACTTCTTTGTAATGAAAGGGTAATTCAAAACCATAGTTAATACTCCAAATGACATTTGAATAAATAGCCATTTTTGCAATAGCAGTCCTTTCTGTGAGGACTGTGCTGAATCCATTAATGTGTTAAAAAGCTATTTCAGATTTGTTTGAACATGTTTCAAGACTGTTAGTTGAAATACTTCTCTCCTCAAAAAGACCAACATAGCTGAATTTAAGGCGCTGATATCTGCACATATTTTGCAGTGGAAATTCATGCATTGCTTGTATTTTTGCTGTACCCCTCTCAAAGCATCAAGGTACTGTATATCTTATATATTTACTATAACTAAGTTAATCATTAGAGACAAGTACTTTGAGTGAAAAATACTGTTTCGAAACATACTAGAGAAGCAAGCGTTAGGCCTTCCAGTATTCCTACTAGCTCGCTAATACACTGAAGTGAACAAATTGTCTGAAAAATCATACAGTGCATTTTCCCACAGTATAGTGTCTATAAACAGAGTGCAAACATTTCTGCCTATAAACAGAGTGAAAACATTTCTCCACTGAGATGATACACATGTTCTGTAAACTTGCATGGCCTTCAGAGTTCATCAATATTGTAATTCCCAGTAAGAACAGAAATGACTTTCAGGTAACTGTTAAAACAATATTGCTATTACAAAAAATATACCTATATGCATATATACAAACACACACTAAGTAATTTCTGTTATAAGAAATTATTCATTGTTGTCAACGCAGATTCTAAGGGCCACTATATAAATATTCGTGTGTGTGTGTATATATATATATTTATATACATATATATGTATATTTAATGCAGTGAATTTCCATCCTGCATTTCAGAAAATATCCTAATTTCATTTAAAGAAAAGAAAATCAGACAGCTTTTGGATTTTGTTTTTGTCCAGAATCAGCACTTTATGTGAAAACAGAATTTAAATTTTACATGTTAGACTCTGCAGACTTAATCATATTGAATAACTGTTGCTCTCTTTACTATACCTACCCAATGTAAGCACCATTCATTTTAGGAACTGCAAACAGAGGACTTACTTCAGTATAAAGAAGGTGTTTATCTTTAGAAACTGGTAATATATGTCAGTGTATGAAAACCTGAATGTACATATTTCTTCCCGAAAGGGAGAAATTTAAACAAAATACAATTCCTCATGAATAAACAATGTGTGAAATACCCTCGCTAAACTGTGAAAGTGTCCATCTGGACAATGGGATCCTGGCCTACATCAGGAGGAGTGTTACCAACAGGTGGATTCCCTTCCAGCCTTAACCATTCTGTGATTCTGTGATTCTATGATTCTATAATAAAAATGAAGGAAGTTCTACCTGTCAATGAGATTTTCAAAGACTTAGTTTTCCAAGTTTATGTCTTCCCTTTACGTCAAGTGGGAAATTTACAGATATCAAAAAAAAAACAAAAATAAACAAACAAACAAAAAAGTGCAGTGTTACCTTATTTTATTTACCTAATATATGTAATTCAGAAGGAAATTGGAAGGTATTATATTGCAACTTCTCATTTGCTAAATATACAGGAACTCTCTCTTAAGAAAGAAGTGATTTTCCCCTCTATCTAGCCCTGCTGAGGCCACATCTTGAGTACTATGTCCAGTTCTGTGCTCCCAAGTACCAGAGAGACTTGAAGCTCCTGAGAGAGATTTCAGTGGAGAGGTACTCAGACAACTAAGGGTCTGAAGTATCTCTCAAATGATGAAAAGCTGAGAGCTGAGACTGTTCAGCCTGGAGATGACTGAGGGAAGCATACCCCCAAAATAATGGGACTAGATTCTTTACAGTGGTGCCTAGTGACAGATGAGAAGCAACGGGCACAATGTGAAACAGAGGAAGTTATATTTGAACATGGGGAAAATTGTATTTACTGTGACAGTGTCTGAGCACTGTAAGAGGTTGCCCAGAGAAGTCTTGAAGTCTCTTTGGAGATATTCAAAACCATCTGGTCAGTGTCCTGGGCAATGTGACCCTGTTCTAGGTGACCTTGTTTGAAAAGGAAGGTTGGAACAGATGATCTCCAGAGGTATCTTCCAACCTCAACTGTTCTGTGATGCTGTGCTCTCATGGGTGGCCTCAGATATGTTTAACCAAAATCATTTTTTTTTTAAACCAGTTTTGACCAAAAACAGTATGCCAAAAGATAGGAAGCCTCTCCTCTGTACACTCTCCCTAAATGAATATTTCCAGTTGCATTCATTGTCTTCAAGCAGATCAGAAAGATATGGTGGAACTTGTTCTGCTTCTCTCTCCCACAACAGTATAGTTTTGTCACAGTCCTCTGCTTCATGTCTGCTTTACCTATGAACCTACCTGTGCCTCTGGTCTTGTTTGCTGTCTGTCCTGTAAGGATCGGCTTGGAGTAGCATACTCAGAAAAAGTAGGAAAGACAGTCACTCCTCTGAAGTGAGAGTTGACGGATTGTTTTCTCAGCCACAAGCACCTAGAATTTCCCACAGAACAAGTGGGTAGCTTCATAGACAAGATAAAAGAAAAAGATGGAAGAAATATTAATCTGTGATAAGGTCTGCAAGGTCAGGAAAAATCCTAGTAGAAAACAAGGATGAACAGAGGAAGCAGGCAGATCATCCTGTCATAAATGACAAGCCCAAACTGCTCTTCAGAGAAAAGTGAAGCTTGGGCTGCTTCCAAACTCTGAAACTTGGCAGCAGAGGAACAATACTGCAGAAATTGAAAGGCTGAGGCCACCTTCATGGGATAAAGACCAAGAAAGAGGAATGAAGATGTTTCTAAGACATGTTCTTCATTTTACCGCGTAAAAATAAAATTTCTTGAAAAATCTTATCTTCAAAGGCATTCAGATATACCTACATATTGTTTACTCATAAAAGTAGGGGCAAAATGTGGATGCATTTCTCATGTGGGTTATAGAAGGATTAATACAACTGTGAAATGAAACATACTATGTATGATGTTGCAGAGAAGACCAATGAAAACTCTTCATCAGGAAAAAAAAAAAGGAGTGAAAAAAGGGATAACATATGATATATATTTTATTAGGAAATCTAAAGATTTTCACAACACTAACAAATGAAATCTAGAGGATAAAACAATGATAATAGTAGTGCAATGAGCTTTAAAACAAACCTAAAAATAAATGTGCTTCAGGTAAAAATCTTAGCAGCTTCAGAGAGAAAAACAAAATAAAACAAAATTCAATATAAAAAAAAATCAAAAACTAAAACAGAGTTTAAAAAAATAATATGAAAACAAAGATGTTAGACTCATTTTGGAATAAAACACAAAACTAAACAAAACCTTCTGAAGAATTTTCAAACTGCTATATAGAAGTCAGGATGAATTAAACTCATGCAATCTGAGGTCAAAACAGCAAAACAAGCAGCAGAAATGCTGATGATGCAGAAGTCAGTGTTTTGCCACATTAATAAATCTGAATGGTAAATGGAATTATAGATTCCTTTAGGGAAACTTCAGGCCAGAGAATATTCACCTCTAGGAAAGAATGTGGAATAAAATATAATAAAAATGAAGGACACAAAAAAGGCTAAGTCTAAGGTCAAAGAAACGGGGAGAGAGTGGCAGGCCTGTGTCAAAAGGAAAGGCTGAGCCTCAAATCAGTGAGAAGAGAAAGGCCAAGCCTGAGATTAAGGAGTAGGAGGCCAGGAAACAGCTAAAGAAGAGAGACAGAGGACAACGGAAAGGGGAAAAGACCAATCTGAAGAAAAAAAGAGATTAAGAACAAACTTGAAGTCAAAGGAAAAAATCCAAAGACAGCTTCAAGACCATGCTGAGACATACTGAAATTAAAGATCAGTTTGAACAGCAAGAGCTCCACATAATAATCCTCAAACCTGTCAAGGTATAGCTTTCAGAGACTGTAGATAAAGAATCACATAAATAGAAGCCAGTATAATCCACCCAGTGGCATGGAGTACAGATCATCTACCTATTCAGTCCTCACTTGAAGCATATAGTTAAGTCTCCTTGGACCTTTTAATATTGTTTCTGTGTTTCTGAAAGTAACAGCAAGAAATGTGCCTAAAGGCTCTTAAACAGCTATTACAGCAAGACTCTCGCTATGCTTGAAGTAATGTTGACGGTGTCACTTCCAAGCTATTACTAGTAAAGCAATTACCCTTGATGAAATCATATATGCCACTCCGTGCACAAGCAAGCTCTGATAAATTTATCTGCCTTTCTTCCTTATGATTCTCTTAAGAAGCAGGCAGGTAACTCAATAAGACATTCTCCTAAAATGATCATAGCCAGAACATAGATAAATCAGATGAAACTTCTGACAATTTTGACTGCTGTGTGACTGACCAGATGCTGTCAACAACTGCCAATCGCTAACCTACAAATCACGGCTGTCTAGGAAATGATTAATTCCTCTAATGGCTACATACTGTTGATATATACATATATGTATATATATGTATCAACATATATATAATATAATAATTTTTAAGATGAGAGATTTTGTAGCTATTCTGCTTATTAAACTTCCTTCACTGTTCTTTTCTATGAAAATTTCTACAGCATTATCCATTCATCTTGAAAGAGTATTATTATGGAAGCTTATTTAAAGCTGTACCAACAAACCTGCTCATTATTTCACTACTTCCAGGTGAACCATGCTCATCCAGCAGTGGCAATTGTACCTGACATAGCTAAAGCTCTTTGTTATCCAAAATGTTCCTTTTTCAATACATTTGTATACATAACAGCTGACTACGTGGAAGGAACTTCATATTTTAATTCGGCCTTTTTATTTCTCCTGAGCTCCCCCAAAAGCAGAATAAAGGCACCCAACAAAATTTTATAGAAGGTGATCTGTGTCAGTTCACAGGATTCACACTGAAATTCACGGAGGTGAATGTAATGCCCAACACTAGTTTGAGAAAAGCAACCTAAGTAACCTACTATTTAAAATGAACATTATTCAGTAAAACTGTAACATGCATATTGCATAATGTAACATTTTTCTGAATATGATAAGAGAAGTATTTCTTTACACTCTTTTCAAAACTTAGTAATTAAATGATTTTGTTTTGCTGTTTTAAGAAAATTGTAATAAGAATACACACTACTATAGGCAAAAGATCAATGAAATTATGAGACTGGAATGGGCAAAAAATAATTCAACAAAAAAAAAATCTTGAAAATCCTCCTGTGAGAAAAAATGTTTGCTTTGTGTCTCTTTCTTTAAAAAAAAAAAAAACAAAAGGCAGATATGATGACTGTTGATTAACAAATGATCAAAATATAAGCTACTAAGCTGTGCCCATCTTCCCTTACCCTACCAAAAAAAAAGTCAAAACAAAAAGGGAGAGAAACATAATAAGCCTATCAAACTTGAATCAATTCATCAAAGTCGGTCTGCACTCAGGTCTTTAGCTGCATAAATTTACATCCCTATACTGTCTAAATATTTTCCCAGTGGACATGACATGCACAGTAAACTTCCCTGAAGAAAACAGAGCTACTCCAATTTTATGTTGATATAATAGAAAAGCTGGTCATTGAAATTTAAATATTGCAGCATATATTTTGAGATAATTATATAAGTCAGAGAGTCCCAAATAGTAAGAAAATAGTAAGAAAATCAGATTTTCCAGGACTAGCTTATCTTGAAAGCTGAGCTCTTATCAATTTTCACAGTGTTTAAACTATGCCAGTACTCCCAAAGAAAGCTAAACAATTTTAGTTAAAAAAAAAAAAAAAAAAAAAAAAAAAAAAAAAAAAAAAAAAAAAAAAAAAAAAAAAAAAAAAAGATAGATAGATCATAGAATCTATCTAATCTAGGTTGTTTGCCTAAGATAAATCTTCACATATATCCTCCAGGTCTGTCCAGGTCCTGGGAGCTCTAGCAGCCCTACCTGTCCCTGCTCCCCTTCTTTGGCCTCCCTCCCCCAGTACCATCCTTCCCAGCTTCCCCCAACTCCCAGTCCAGTTGCGCCCCCACAGCAGTGCAGCAGTGATGCTGGTGCTGGTTTTGGTACTGCAGGTCCCCTCAGTACCAAAAGTGATCAGAAACCTGATCACCAAAGTGATCAGAAACAGACCAGCCCTGCCAGCAGACCCAAGCTGACATTCTTGACACAGGCCTAGGCCTTAGGGAGCCCTAGGCCCTTGTGGTCCACCAACACAACCTTACCAAACCCATCACTGCCTTTAAACTGTTCATGTACCAAAAAACTCGAGCTGTAACCACAGCAATGGTGTGAAACAAAAGCAGAGCACAGCCCTTTTTGCTACAATCATCAATTTCACCAGTGGCAGAATCATTGAAAGCCACACATCCTTCTCAGCCTGTGATATTTGATCTTCAGGAGAACTCATGGATTTTTCTCTTAGAGGGGGGTAAAAGAAAACAAAACAATAAAGAATGAACTCACTCAGACAATCAAGCTAGGATGTAACCAGCTAGTTATAACTTACCTTTTATAAAGTAATTGCTCTGTTACTGAAAAATCTAGCTCTAATTCTCCACCTAGACTTAGTAAAATCTCTGAGATGAACCTGAAAACTTAAATCCCTACCTCCAGTGAGTACACAAAATTATAGACTCCAAGGATACATCAATTTTATGGCATGTTACTGTTTTCTCTCTCTTCTCTGGATAAGTCCTCAGTTTTTACAATATCCTATCTTCAGTGTTCATTACCTCACTGAGCCACCTTCTATTTCTGCTACACAAGTTTGCCTCTCAAGTTGTCCTATTGATGCATTCATTGTGAAAGTGGTTATATCTACGTTTCCTTAGGAGGTAATACCCAGAATAGTTGCCGGTCGCTTTTGCTTAGTGCACAGTGCTTGCTGCTGCTTTGGTTTCACTCCATTAGGAGATAGTCTTCTGCATCCAGAATCTCACCATTTGTTTTTTGCAAGAATACCAGTTACTGTAATAAGTGATGCTAATTCTATAAACCATACTAAACTCTGAAAGCAGAAATTCTATTTAAGGAATTATATAAAATGATGTGACTGGTTCAATCTCTCTTCATTTTACATTACATCATTATTAATTAAAATCAAAGAAAATTAGGAGGCAGGAGGAACATCTCAGTTATGCTTCTTCACAAATGAATCATGGCCATGCAAAATATTTGAGGAATGCATACTACACACAAAATTTAAAGGTCCATCGCTCTTATCTGAGCATCTGAATGTGTTCCCACTGATCTTTGGAAGGTTACCTCTTGCTTTGGATATAAAATGATAAATTAAAAGTCTTATACCCACTATAGGTTCAAAATATGCATGGAAAATGGACCATCCATTTATCAATTTTCCATGAAAAAAATCCTACCTAGGATGCATACATCAGTACTTAAATTTATTTTGGTATCTTGAAAGATTCATGCACAATCACACAAATTGATGACTTATAAATGAAAAAGCAATAATTCAGTCAAAAAAGATGAAGTAGTCAAGCGATATGAGTGAGATATAGGGCAACACATGATTAATACAGCAACAGTCGCTGAATGAAGACACTTCAGATAGTTCAGACTACTTGAACAGTCCTGATAAACGCACATATGAGTTATAACTGGCACATCATTTTCCGCTGGTCAAGGAGGAATCAAGTTAGGGATTATTCAGGCAAACTGGACACCCATAAAGCTATGGCTCCAGATGGGATCCAACCGAGAATGCTTAGGGAACTGTCAGGTGCTAAGCCACTCTCCATCATCTTCGAGAGGTCATAGAGAACAGGGGAGGTGTCAGAGGACTGGAAGAAAGCCAACATCACTCCAGTCTTCAGAAAGGGCGAGAGGGAGGAGCAGGAAACCTCAGGCCGGTCAGTCTCACCTCCATCTCTGGAAAGGTGATGGAACAGCTCATCCTCATGATTATGTCTAGGGATGTGAAGGAAAAGAAAGTGATCAGGAGTAGTCAGCATGGATTCACCAAGGGGAAGTTGTGTTTGATGAAATTGATAGCTTTCTATGATGGGATGACTGGCTGTATGGACGATGAGAAAGCCATGGATGTTGGCATGCTTGACTTTAGCAAGGCTTTTGACACCGTCACCCATAATATCCTCATAGGAAAGCTCCAGAAGTGTGGGTTGGATGAGTGGGCAGTGAGTTGGATTGAGAACTGGCTAGATGGCAGAGCTCTGAGGGTGGTAATAAATGGATCTGAATCCACTTGGAGGCCTGTGGCCAGTGGTATTCCCTAGGGGTCATTACTGGGCCCAGTGCTGTTCAGCTTGTTCATCAGTGACTTGGACGAGGGCACAGAGGGCACCCTGAGCAAGTTTGTAGATGATACTGAACTGGGTGGAGTGGCCGACGCTCCAGAGGGCTGCGCTGCCATTCAGAGGGACATGGACCGATTGGAGAGTTGGTCAGAGAGGAACCTCCTGAGGTTCAATAAGGACAAGTGCAGTGTCCTGCACCTGGCAAGGAATAACCCCAGGCACCAGTACAGATTAGGAGTCGACCTGCTGGAGAGCAGCTCTGCAGAGAGGGACCTGGGAGTTCTGGTTGACACCAAGTTAACCATGAGTCAGCAGTGTGCCCTCATTGCTAAGAAGGTCAATGGGATCCTGGCCTGCATCAGGAGGAGTGTTGTCCACAGGTAGAGGGAAGTGATCCTACCCTTATTCTCAGCTCTGGTGAGGTTGCACATGGAGTATTGTGTGCAGTTCTGGGCTCCCCAGTGTAAGAGGGACATGGAACTTCTCGAGAGGGTCCAGCGTAGAGCAACAAAGGAGATTAAGGGACTGGAGCATCTATCTTATAAGGAAAGACTAAGCGAGCTGGGCCTCTTTAGCCTTGAGAAAGGAAAATAGAAAGAGGATCTGATCAATATGTATCTGTACCTGAAGAGTGAATGTAGGGAGGAGGGGGCTGAATGTAGGAGGAGGGGGCCGAGTTCTTCAAGCTTTTCTCGGTGGTGGCCAGTGATAGGACAAGTGATAATGGGTACAAGTAGAAACACTGGAAGTTCCATCTGCATGTGAGGAAGAACTTATTTCCTCTGAGGGTGATAGAGCCCTGCAACACGCTGCCCAGAGAGGTGGTGTCTCCTTCTCTGGAGATCTTCAAAACTCGTCTGACTGCAACCCTGTACAAAGTGGTGTAGGTGTCCCTGCTTAAGCAGGGGAGCTGAACTAGATGATCTCTAGCTTCCAACTTCAACCATTCTGTGATTCTATGATTAAACAAAAGAATGTCTCATAGCAAAAACAATATTTGCAGGTCAAATCCACAGAGCTGAGTCAGAGAACAAGAAACTTAAGCATCCTCAGATATTTCAGTGCCATCAGTTGCTATAAATAGAGCCACCTACAGCAGCAGTTAAAGCTGATGTTGTTTTGAAGCAAACTAGCACTTTCCATTCCCCATGATGAATATGGAAGCAGGTTGGTGAGGAAAGAGTGGTAAACAGCCACCTGAACTGCTGAAAATAAATTCCTTAAACTATTGTAAATATGTACAGGTGGTCAGCACTGGACTACAGCCCAAAACTATTTAGGCATCACTTCCTACCATTTACCTTGAAATTCTGCTTTCTTCTCTAATCATTGTCCTTTCTCCTTGCAAATGGCATTGATCAAATTAGTTCTTATATATAGTTTTCACTTGCACAGAAGTTATCATCACATACCTGAGACAAACATAAACACCTCCTTCTTATACTAACACACAAATAGACCTCTTGCTGAGGGGAAGGGACAAAAACCCACACAATTTAAACTGAGCGATACATGTTCTCCTATCCTCCTTCTTTTCTCAAAAGTGATCTTTAAAAAAGAATAATGTTATCACAAAAATACTAGGAGGAAGAAAGCAGCACACCTAAAACATAAGAATTTGGCAATTCCTTCACCTTAGAAGACTCTTTAAAACCAAGTTCAGCTACAACAATTCAATAATTGATTAAATAGATTCCTCCATTTTTTAAAGCCAAAACTAAATATATGGACCTGTTTCAAGAAGGATAGAACCTGCCATCAGAATGATGTAGCAAGTTTTAGAGCAGATGTTAAGTGCTTGGCTATATCTAATTCATGCCAATGACTCACATCAGCAATGACTCAGATCATTGTTTCTGTTTCTGGAGCAATGCCATTTGGTATTAGTAACTGAAGAAAAGCTTGAACCATAGTCTCTCATATCTTAAGTGAATATCTGTATAAAACTGAGCAAAAGCCAGGTTTAAGTCAAGCAAGAAATGTCACAAGTCTCCAGGGATTGCTTTCCCCTCAAAAGAGAGAAGAAACAAGTTTTAACTCTTTTCCCCTTGATTTATATCATGGTATAGAATCATCTAAGTAGGAATGGAAATTTAGAGGATCAGAAAGAGAGAAATAGATGCATTCTTTTCATGGATTCAAACAGGATGTATGAATATCCCTTGGTCTCTGCTCCCAATAGAAAAGTACTTGCATCTCTGTCTGGCAACCATTGCATTGCTAGCAAAAGCAGAAGATATTGAAACCCACAAGCCCCTATTTCCAGTGGCTGCAGGTAGAGAGCACTTAGCTTGCACTATAATGATTGTGTGTCTACTGTCTTCAAAAATCACAGCTCCTTTTCTTTCTGGCATAAATGGGATTCCTATCAACAAATTCTGTAATGCAGGAGGATGAGGAATAAAATGGAAAGTAGTGCAGTCAGTCTGCCCATAGCTCAGCCTGACCTGGCTGTTCCAAAACTCTAGCTTCCTGTCTGAGCACCAACAGAATTTGCAGTAGGAACCAAAAATAAAATCAACAACAACAACAAAATATTTTTTTTTACCTAAGGTCTCCATTTTTCTTCTCTGGAGTTCAATGGGGAAAAAATGTAGGCCAGAAAGTTCTTCTTCCAGTGAGATTTCATCCTGACTTATCTGGAATTTACTTCAAACAATCAATTTCCCCTTCTACCACCTTCTGTTTTCAAGAAAGTTTTGGCAGTTTTCCAGAATCACAGTAGATGAAAAAGCAAGCAGTTAAAATTGTATGTTCTTTCTGCAGCCAAAATATAACTTGATAGCAGTGATGGCAGCTGCTACTAGCACTACCCTAGTACTGGGAGAATGTAAGGAAAGTAGGAGAACATAAGGAAACTAGGAGAAAGGGGATCCTGTCTTGACAGATAAATATGGACCAACACCATTCCCTGATCTCTAAAAACAAATGAGGCAGGAAGAGGGGATGGCAAGGCATATATGAGATGATAGAAAATTAAACAAGGTTCCATCTAAATGTGAGCATTGTACATGAGACACAACTTCCCTGTTTCCTACTAGACTTACACTGAGTTTGAAGCTTTGGCTGCATTATAGAAGGTGTATTAAGTTTTATTTTTAGTACATCTTTGTTTGTTTGAACTTGCAATACTCTGTAAAGAGCACACACATAAAAAAAAGTCAAAAATACTCACAAGGTTAAGATTATTTATTTTTGCAAAGTTTTAAATTCAAAAGTCAAAGTGAATTATCAAAACAACCTTAATTTGATCCTCTTACGATTTAGCTCCAGTAAAGGATGGGATTTTTAATTAAATTACCTCTTTTTTACCCTGAACAAGCTGGGAGAAATGGTTTATGCTAAACAACTTTTAATATGCTAACTTCTAACGTCTGAGAGTTTGATTTTCTTCACCTGAATAAGATTCGCAAGTTAATATATAAGTAACAAAGCATCTTATCTTTCAACTCATACTGTTATTGTTGCTTGCTATATATCTTACACAGTGATTTTGATTATTTCACATAAATAATCTCATTCCATAGAACGGTGATGATTTCTCTTTCACCTTATTTTAATTTGCTGGCTATGCTGGAGGAAAAATGTGGTAATGGGGAATACACTGGCCATGTGCTATGGTTTAATAGCCTTTCTCTCATTCCTCTTCTGGTTTTGAAGTTTATCTTTTCTTTTTAAAAGCAATGATTCCCTTACCCTATGCTTGCCTATATCTAATTATGTGTCCTGTTGTAGAAAATTGATTTTCAGGATCCTCAGATAAATCTTAGCCAATCTTTTATAATTAATATGTAAAAAAGCATACCAGGAAACATGTTAAAATTATGAAATGAGATACCTTGGATTTATATGATTAATCTGAAGGCATATGCTGAAATATCTAAATGAAATATTAGAGGTAAGCATTCGGTATATTATTCTTCATTGCATTTTGTGACTTGAGGCTGTCTTGAAACACAGGCCATAGCAGATGGGAGTGTAGCCCTAAATCTTAGTTTTAGGTATTCAAGAGAGATTTGTGCAACAAATGTATTTTGTTTAATGTTTTATGAAGAATTTAGTCCAATACATAAATTATAATTTAATAATTATAAATTAATTATTCATTATATTTTTATTGTGTTGAAAGACCCGTGCAGTAAATGTTACATAAATATCTACAGAATAATAGTCATTATATACTCCTGGGACATCAATACTAGAAGCATGAACCCATACAATAGGATTATCTTCTTCAGTCAATCACTCAGTCCACTAAGTGAATCTATTAAATTCAGTATTACTTCTCCAAAATTAGCACCAGACAGTGTAGGATGATTGAACAAGCTAATGCAAATACAGCAATAATAAAATCTCACACATTTCTACTGGACAGAAGATCAGCATTTTGGTAAATTGTTTATAGTTCATTACATGAACTAAGTGATCAAAACATTTTTGGTATTTTGGAATATTTGCTGAAGATTCTGAAGCTTCCCAAAAATGTAATAAATCCTGCCTTGTCTCCAATCAGAGTAAAAAATGAAAAGATTTATATATATATATATATATAAATTAATATATAAAGTCATTGTTTCATATTTAAAATGTTCTATTTTCATCAAGATCTTGCTTGTTCAATACTGGCAGTCATCTTTAGTTCTAACTCACAACAGCAATAGGTTATATGATATAATGCTGATTACAGGTCATATCAAAAGAAATTTATGATTGTCATAAGCCAAATTTCTCCACTCCCTTTCCACTTATCTGGTTGAAAAGATAATTGCTTTTCTCTGCCGTGTTGTTATTGGCTATATGGAAGAACAACAATATTCATGAATAAATAAATAATGAATATATCAGTCTTTTTATATTTAAGAGATTGATGCAAAGCCTTTTGAAGTCAATAAACATCTTCTTATGATCAGCACACTGCAGAAATAGGTCTAAGGATCCATGTCTAATACCTGTTGTCTGGTTTTTTGTTTTTTGTTTTTTTTTCTGCAAGCTATTGGACAAATGATTTTGAGAGTAAATTATGACACGAGATGGGTACTCAATTGTGGCTACTAAAAATATATATATCACATCTAAGAATATGATTTTGACAATAGTAACTATCTCAAGTTCTAAATATTGCATTAAGAAAATATTTTTTAGAAATTCCTTGCACAAAAGCTAAACTGCTGCCATTTTGCAGAACACAAGACAAATCTCCATAGGCTATAAGAACTAACAATACACTTCTTAGTTCTTATGTAAAGAAAGTTGTGAGAACTTTAGTTAGTTTCTAGAGTAAGTTGGCTCTTACCAGGTTGGTATGTCGGATATTATACTACAGTGCTGTGCAAAAACAACAGTTCAGGTCCCAGAAGCAGAACATTAGAGAACTTTCCAGCCACGCAAAGCACCCAACATACAGGAGAGTTGAACACCCCCATCCTGTCATGTGCTAATATTGCTATACTGACTCCAGCTGTGAAGTTAGTTCACAGTCACACTTGCACAGTTCTACATAATACTTTGTAGATGTATTCTCAAGTATACAAAGCCTTCAGAAGTGTACCTGTGTAGTTGAAGATATTGAGGATAATGATAAAGTTTAGGTCCAATTTAGGCAGCTAAGTGGTCTGATTTCCAAAAGTGTTAGAACCCAATTCTCCAACAGACCCTACTGCTTTCAAACTACTGCAGCAGTTAAATCCTAGCCTTTCTCAAGAAAATCAGGATGTTGTGTTTCAAAAATAAATTTCCTGTTTGTGTAAAATTTCCTCACCAGAGGTAACTATGTTAATAAAAAGATATTCTACATGTAGTTAATTATTGATAATTAAATATTAATTAGCAGGACATTGTTTTAAGGAAGACCTCAAATATTTTGTCTGACATCCTCATAAATCAAACTGAACTTGAAAGACTGAGAAAAAAAACTCTCTCTAAAAATCAGAACTCGTCTTCCTTTGAAATGAGACTCCAGTAAAGTAACCACTTCCAAAGATAAGGTGAATAAAGATCACTATCTGATTATCTATACACAAGAAGTGCTACTGTTTTACTGAAAAATTTAACTGGAATACAAAACCATCACAAAAGCAAACATCTCTAGCTGATACTCAAGAGACAGATATTCATTGTAAATGAACAGCTACATTTATTGCTTTATGCAGAGTTAAAAATACATGTTTGGGATGGGCAAAAGAATAAGGGTTCTTGTCACCAATAATAACCCACAACAAACTGTGAAAAACCCACTAGCAGCCAAAAGTTCAAGAAGGATGATAATTTGATCATTCAGGTCTTCGATAAATGTTGTAACAACCTCAAATTATGAGTAGCCTAGAAAGCCTGCACTGGCTTTCAAGTGTACCAGACATGCAATAATTCTGCACCTTCCTAAGGAAAATGTACTTAAAAATGATACAAACAATTAAATATAAAGAATCTTCTTGGCAAGAAAGGAGTAGTGCTTCACATCAAAAGGAGACTGGTAACTCTACAACAGCTGAGGCAACAATGAAGCTCATTTGTAAGGGACCCCCTCCATTTTATAACTTCAGAAATAGTATGTGTCTGAGTTTCCTTGACAAGTCCTTAGAAAACCAAAATGACAGCAAATATAGTGTGCAGGGCTAGGGTTAATCTAATCAAATTAATTTATTACAAAAAGAATTAACAGTGAATGCTTCATCCCATTCTAAAAAAGACATTAAAATAGGCAGATAAATTGTCTTCAAAAATTCTTATTTCTTCGCATTGCCAATGATAATCCAGAGAATTTGCATACATGTCTACATATCATACATCTAGACATATATACATGTCTCAATGTCTACAGTTGTGAATACAGACCTCTGTAGTAGGTGAGATGAAATATTTCACAGGGGACTCAAGCAAGGTCTATTTTTATAAAACTTTAGGAAAATCTTGTAAAATATCAGCATATTCTTTTAATGATACAATGAAGTTCATTCAGGTAGCATAAGTTAACATCCGAATTAGCAGAAGAATAATAGCGCTAATGCTTAGTTACAGATCTTATTAATTACAGTCAATAACGCTTCAGTTCCGAAAGATTCAGAATCATGGTACTAATTTTAATTGATCTCTGGACCAAAATAAATGTAGTTTGGGAATCAAAGGCAGTTAGAAAAAGCTGTCATTTATCTGACTGACAATTCTTTGTATTATTCTCCAGAAGAAAAAATACAAAAACAGAACGGCTGTTGCTGTTTCACATCAAAACCAGCTTCCCTGAACAAGGTGCAGAAAAGAGACAGAATGACTTTTTTTTTTTTTTTTTTTTTTTTTTGGGGGGGGGTGAGGAATGCATTACCTAAAATATGCAAATCACAAAACAGAATCTATTATTTGATAGTTTGTGTAATATACTTACTTTTTCTTTTCAGTAAGAAAATGTAAACACTCTTGCTACTTTGGAGTTATTGGTCTCATGCACAGTTCATAGTGGCAAACAAATGTAGCAGCCCTGCACGTGTCTTTCATCATCTACTAGTCAGTGAGCAGAGCATATGTTAAAACAATTAAAAAAAAAATTTCCAATTCCGTGACAGAACAGTGAAGAATCTAATCTGTTGTTATTTCTCAGCTTCCTGGATTCACAACAGTCAAACTCCGTGCATAACTAGTTTAACACAACCTGCACTGGACAGCTGCTCACATGAACTAAAGTAACTACTTAGGAAACAATCATAATCCTTTAATGTAAAGCTTTTTTGGAAATAAAAATATTTCTAGGCTTAGAAATATGATGAAAAATCAAATCTGTAACTGTTGGCATTAGTTTATGAAGATTTTATCAGATTTGCATCTTACCCAAAATATTCTGTGGGTATCATTATTGTTTGCCATCATTACAAAAGTTAAGAGCATCAAGGATAGCTCTGTACTACCTATTGAGCTACCTCAGGTTCTAGTGAATTTCACTTTCTGATCCTGCAACATCATTCCTCAAAGTACAGCCTTCTGAATGTAGCATTTCTGAGAAGAGCACCAAGATAGGATAGAATTCAGTGTATGTGTTGTTAGTGCCTGTGGCTAAATTTTGTATATTGAAATACCCTGGGCATCGGAAAATGTGGTTATCAGGCTTTTTTTTTGTGTGTGTGTGTATGATTTAAAAGTCATAGCGCATTTAAATGTATGATTACAGTTGTCTGCTAAGTCATGTAGTCTTAGAAAGAGAGAAGGTCTTCCTCCCAAAAGGATACATCATAAAATACTAGGAAGTTATCAGCAGACTCTAAAGCATTTCTTATTTTGAAGCAATGTACAAAAAAATACTGGCTGCAGTTATACTAGTAGAACAAAACATAATGTAAATCTAAATTGACCTTTTTGTCTTAAAATTTCACTTTTTTTTTTTTTTAAAGCAAAAATATTTTACTAGCATGTTGTGCCAATTTTAAAGCAACTTAAGAGCCCATTTGAACACTCTCCATTTTCTTTTGTGGTGGTGCTGGTAATATTCAGGAGAAAGTCTATATCTAGATGAATGTAATTTTCATATCTCTAATTTAAGCTTAAGTGTTCTAGTGTTTTTTTTCTTTTTAATTTTAAATTCTTTTAAGACATATTTTGCCTTACCCTTAATAATGCTATCCACCTTGTATTTGCAGCTCTGTAAGCTTTCTCCAGAACCAGTGAGACAGCATTTTCCAGAGCTTTAGTAGCAGTATTTTTTATTTTCCTCTTATTCTCAAGTTGTTCTTCCTGCACTATTGTTCACATAGACTTGCAACTGCAAATCCCAAAAACATTGTTACGGAGCTTTCCCGTAGAAAGCAACTACCATTGGTATGAGACTAGCCCCTTTTCCCCATAACCATCCATAATTCTTTACTTTTTTTTTTTTTTTTTTTTTTGGTAGACTTCAGTTTATATCAGAAAACACCAAAATACAGTGTACAGAAGAACAAATATTAGTAATTTAAATACTTAATAAATATCAAATAGCATATGTTTATAGAAGTTAAATAGCCAGGGTGCTACACTTGCACCTAAAAATTAGCATACACCAGTAGGAACCAATATAACAAATGGAAAATTCCAGTGGGAAATTTGAGCAGGTATTGACTTACATATTACAAGATAGAAACATGTCAAAAAATCTCCTCCTCCTCCCCATCTTCATTATTACTAGCTAGAATACCTGAAACAATGCCAAAAGGAAGATGCTTTCCAAGGACCCCAACACTGCTTCTCCTTGCTGATCCCTGGGGAGTTTGTCCTGCTCCTTTCTCTTTCCCATTTTTTAATTTATTGACTTATTTCCCTCCTAAAGTATTTTTCATTGTTGGAGTTGATGTATGCCATCAGCTACAGACATCACTAATAAAACTGTCATGTACACAAGCCTGGTTCAGCAATACTTAAGAAAATCTAAGATGAGAATTCTTTCCTGTGTCTCTGAAAATAAAAAAAAAAAAAAAAAAAAAAAAAAAAAAAAAAAAAAAAAAAAAAAAAAAAAAAAAAAAAAAAAAAAAAAAAAAAAAAA
>VZSG01000492.1:327304-337651 GCA_013398315.1 Nothoprocta pentlandii | reverse complement strand
AAAAAAAAAAAAAAATCATTTTTGCCAAACATTTTATCAGCTTTCTTGGGAAAATGACTTCTGGGTTGAGCTGAGGCAGCTCCTGACATAAAATTCAGTGCTTATTTATTCATAGAAAATATGTACTATAAAAGATCAATTCTGCTGCATAGCAGAGCAAAGAAAAAAAAATCAGTATAAGGTAAAAAAGTAGCTTGTTGGAGGATTTATTTTCCTCCTCCATTCGATATTTCATATTCCGGTACATGAAAGTTCTACTTGTCTAAACAAAAAATCTGAGCAAATATTATAAGCCAGTATAGATTAGAAATCTAAAATACTTTCACTTTATATTTCAATAACATAAATTTCTCCTGTTTAGTAAGAATCATCTGAGGGGAAAATATATATTTTTAAAAATCTCAGAAAATCATTTAATTAAATTCTAAGCCTGTTCTTACATAGTAAAATGTGTGCCATGATCAAGAATATACTTTCCACCACTCCTTGTCATTCACTTATATCATCATCTTAACTTTTCAGAGTCACTGTGTCAAGAAGGTTAATGCAGTTACAGGAATTTGTGATGGACCATTTCACTCACATTCACTAGGGCAAACATATATAGCTGGCTGGTAAACAATTTACTCCACAGAGAACATTTTCTCTTTAGTTGAAAAGAGACATCTGACAAATTAATACATTCATGGTGAGATATTAGCTGCAATAGCAGAAGAAAAAAATCAGAGCCCGACTTTCTTTTTTAAGCATATAAATTCTTTTAGACACTCAAATATCAGGCAGAGTCACTGAAGACACTGGTATAAAACAAGCAACACGTTGTGTTGAGTTCACAACAAATAAGAGCTTGTTTTAAAAGTCACGACATATACACTCTATATTACATGAAGCCAAATGTATAAAGGAAACTTGTTTATTAGGGTCATGAAAGGGAAAGCTAGGGCCTTACATGATCTGAGGAAAAACTAAGGAAAAAGGACTGATTTCTTTTTATCTCAAAGATCTGCTGTTTTACTAAACAACACTTTCTGAAGTAGAAGGGTAGAGGTTTGTCAATTCCATTTTGTATAAAAGTGAGCAAAGAAAAGTTTCATAACCACAGAATATAATATAGATGTGATGTAATGGTACATCAGCCCATGCTCAGATGCTTCATCACTATTAAATTAACGTATTTGAATGATGCATATGAGTAGTATGAAGATAAATTTTACTCTAATTTTCTTTTTTTTTTTTTCTGTCACGTTCCAATGACAGAATCATCAAAACCCACATAGCTTGATAAGCCTGGTTTGATATGATAGATTTTTTTTTTTTTTTTCACATTTGGCTTGCTTCCTTTGTAAGATTAATTTTTCTCAGGAACTGTGGGTTAATAGTCATATTGTCGCACTGCAAAATTTGAAATGAAATGGAAATTTATTGTAGTTATTTGAATATTGAAATTGAAAAGAAATGAAATATATTCAATGATGACAATTAGACATAGTTCAAATAAAAATAAATCAATTTGTGTTATTTTCATAGGTGCTTTATTTGGACAAAAAGTATTTAAAAAACAGAAAAGAATAGTTTTGAAGACCTTTTTTTTAAATTACTTTTTAATGTGATCCATATAGTAAACTTATTTCTAGTATACTGGATATTTTCAGGCAAATTTAAACTCTTCAAAAAAATCCCCTCCTTTTGTAAGTCTCTCTAGACTCATATGCCAATGCTACAAGCCATCCGCCTCCATTATTTGAACTCTCACTACTCTCTATTCCCCCGACCCTCTTTCCTGCCCTTTTTCACACTCTCCTATTCTCTCGTCAATGAGCTTCCTGAATTGGTTTTCAAGTCTAACAAAATGCAACCAGCCTCGTCCAACTAAACCTTCCATCATTTTTTGTTTCTTTTTCCTTGAAATTAACCATGCTAGCCTTTCTCTGAACCCCATAATCTATCTGGAAGTCACTGCCTAAGTACATTCACTAACAAATCCAGCAGTACTAACAGAAGCAATACTAAATCAAGTTATGGGGGTCATTTGAGAAGCATCCTGATCATTCACAGAAGTAAAAATTGGAATACACAGTCTCCTCACTTCAGATATATTATAATAATGTCTCATTCACTGCTTTACTTTCAAGTCAGAAGAGTGGAAGTGTTACCATTAACGGACATGTTATCATTGCTGTTGCAAAACTCCAGACTGCAGCAAAAAAAAAGAGAAACTGAATCACCTTTCCCCACCTTTATGGACTGCTCCCATTCCACACATTGACTTAGCCACACTAGAGTTTTGGTCCCTCTTAATAATCCAGCTCACTGTTTTGTAACATGGGTAAATGAATTCAGAAAATAGTAAAATGCAAAGCCTAACCAAATGGTAACCCTCCATGGGCAAACAGAAAGCAAAATCTACAACAGAAGGATGTTTTTATGAAGTATTAGGGCCCAATGATCCTATTTACACATATACTCAAGTGATTAACAGAATTCAACATGCTACTACTATTACAATTGCTCTGATATTATGTCCTTTTCTCCCGTGTTGCTAAAATAACTTACATGGTTTCTACTGCCAAGCCAAGAAATGTTCTGTGAAAGGCGTCAAATTTAACAAAATACAACTGTTACTTTAAATCATTCAAGAAATAAATGGATTGTTGCTTTAGCTAATGTAGCTGTGGTAATCACTTTGACCAGTGTTACACCCTTAATAACTCATGAACATAAGAAAGTAGTGCACAGGATCTGAGATTTGCTAAGACAAATGACAAAGTTAAGGGAAAGAAAAATACAGCAAAAGCAGAGATAAAATGGAAGATCCTAACTACATGTCCTATTTTCTATTTTCTGCCTAACAAAACTGTTAGACAAGATAAATTTGGGCTGGAGATGTTCACTTGGAACATCGTTTTTTTTCTAATGCAAACAAAGACAAAACAAAATTAGAGTCGACAATTTTAAGAAGAATGATTTATTGGCTAAACAAAAGTGCAAATGAAGGTCGGGACTACCTTTGATTGGGCTTAAATGCCACCACATGACCATAAGAACTCAATGTAAGAAAATCATATGTGTTCACTGCACCATTAACCCACTGCACTCCAATAGTATCACATCTCAGTACCATATCAAGACAGATAAATCTATACAATGTACCTTTTACATTACTCTTTTCATTAAATACACATTCTATGCACTTTTACATACACGGCCAGAATTATTACATTCCTAATGCACTGTATTTGATGCAGTACCTACATGTAAAGATAACTTCAAAGCAACACAAATATTAATTGTTTTAAAAGCCACAGATCAGTTACAAGGTCTTGAGGAAAAGACATAACAAATGCAAGACTAAGCATACTTCAATAAAACAAATTGATGTATTTTCATAATAACTGCTAAACCCTTTAGACTGTAGCAATAAATTCACCATATCTTTTGCACCTTAACTAAGGTAAACTATTCCTCACAAAGAATAGGAAATTAATACACTATTTCTCACCTAAGTGGAGCTATCCTTCAGCTCTAAGATTAATTTCCGATTACTACAATTAGTAATATTTAATCTGACAAAGCTAGTGAATCTGCATCATCTGTCCTCCAGTTCACTACCTGCATGTTGGAAGCTACAAACAGTGAACATTTCTAATTCAGGCTGAAGACCTACTGCAGGCTGTGTTAATATAAATTCACAGCCTTGGGCACTGCAGCTCATCTATCCAGCTGTGCATAATTTGCAGCAAGTTCTACTTCCTCCTTGCTCTATTGTGCATTGAGACCTTGTCTTTCCTTTCATGTAGATGATGCAAAGGCAGTAGGCAAACATCATATAATAATCACTTTAATGCTGTAGCTATACCAAGCTTGGAAGACTCCAACCAACAAATCAGTGATTGCAGGCCTCACTAAGAAGCAATACTCTGACAAATGCTGTCTTGAAGCACTTCACAGAACCATTTGCTCTATATTTTGGGTAAAGGAACATCTTATACAGCAATAATTCATGAGCTGCTTATCTCTTCCTCTGGCTGCCTATCAATATTCAGTGTTACTGGAATCTTTTTATATTAGTTGCCTGAGAGATCTGGCAAAATCCAGCAGCAGTGCTATCACGTTTCTAATTTAAATTAGAGAGTTCTGGTAACAGCAAATATGTCAAGATTTCTATGAGCTTCACCTCTTCTTTCACTATTCCTTTGGAATCCATGAGAGATTTTTTTGTTCTTTTATCAGAATCTCAGATAAAATAGTATTGAAACTTATGATCTAGGAACAGTACTTTTGAAAATACAAGGAGATAAAAGTATTACAAAGTTAGTGTAGATACAAAGCAAAACCCTTTTCTTCAACACCATCAAAGCTACACTGCATGGGATAGTGTACAAACCAGATATATGTAATCTATCAGTTTAGTATCCAGCTTCTATTGAAAAACAAAGTCAAAAAAATTTGAGGAAGTAATCGCTGGAGTAAAAAGTCTGTAAAGATTTTATCTTTATAAATGTAGTCATCAAATGAACACAAATTGAGCCCATACATGCACCTATATGATCTAATGTATTTTTCTAGTGTACTTAATCATCTTCACCTACAAGTTCTTCAAAGAAGGTATGGAACTGCCTATTTCCATAGTTGCATACAGACTACTGGTTTCTTTCTTAATCTTCCAAAGTGTATTTGAAGAAAACCAAAAGTCTTTTCAAACCAACAAGAATCTTTCCACTGAATGCAGCAGCCTTAGTCTCATGACACTAATCTGTTAATGGTATGTTAATCTTGGTTCCATTACATTAATCTTTTAAAAATAATGGTCTATGCTACATCCAATATGAAAATGAGTTTAAAAAAAATGCTGTACATTGATAACATATGGCAGAAATTTTGTACCTAATGGTGTTTATTGAAAAAGAAGGTCTGGAAATATTTCACAGCAAATCAACAAAGGTAGAATTGGGTATGAGATATTTTGCAACATGTTCTGTAGAAGTTCAGGTGCTTGAAAAAGATCTTTCAATGATAAGGGATATAGAGAATTAGAAATAAAGAAGCAAAGAAGAAATGAAAGTTTTATTTTCAGAAAAATAATTTTCAAATGCACCAGTATAAATAGCTTTTAAGTAATTCTCTGGTTCCCTTTTTAATAGCAGAAATCTGTATAACATCTGCAAGAAATCTGTATTTAAGAGAAAACTGAATGCCACACTTACTTGCAAGCTTAAAATATGAGGTCTAAAATCTAGACATAAAATGTTAGTATGAAGTGAGGATACAAACAAGAAAAAAAATCTGGTTCCATTCCAGATTCTTCATTTCGAAATGAGTCTATTGGGTTTGCCCTGGTTTAATTATATTTGGCAGAATACACATAGTGGTTTTATATATCAGGAGTCAAGAGTATGACACAAAATGTACTATTTTTTTTTAAGAACAAATGAGTATTTTCAGCTGAATAAAGCACTGCCTGTCTTGCAGTAAAAACATTGATATCAAAACTCTGTCACTTGTTTTTACAGAAGTTAAAACATATGAAAAAATGTGTTATGGAACGTAACATTTAAATGTAATATAGAATGTAACTAATTTATTTGTATTCTCTTCATAATATTTCTAAAGAGATTTTGGAAAAAAAAATGTTATATAACCTGTTCCCCTTAAACTGACTATTTTTCACTAAGGGTCCAAGTCAGACTTCATATTGTAAAGCTTGATCATCTACCCAGAGACAGTGTGGTAACGATATCATAAGATCACCACATGATGGCACTCAGCAACATGGCCATTTACTGGAACAGGAACATTATTGAGCACTGTCCAATGAATTTGAAAATCCGTTCCTTTCATGTCTTTACTTGACCTCTAACTTAACCAAGCCATACAGGAATAAATACCTTAAAACAATACCATAGGACAAAAATATGCGTTTATGTCTCCCCTCTTCCTATTCCGGCTATACTAGGCCTCTTCTGAATGATAGAAAAAAATGTTTTCCACTTGGAGGAAAACTTCTTACTTCTGGAATCATCTGTATTGAGAAGAAACTATACTTTTTTTTTTTCTATTGCATTGAGCAAACACAAATCTGAAAGATTCTGACAAAATTTTACTATCATCTAATGATGACACAACACCCATACCTTTTTCATTTATCTTTTACTATAGTGAAATATTGAATTGGCTATTTTTAATGACTTTTGTAATTAAATCTGAAATAACAACTTCATTATAAATAAAAATAATTTCATATAAGAGTAAATAAGAATGAGCTACTTTATTTTATATATTAGAGTAACCTCTTCAGAACTATGGCTATAGGGCTGCTGGTATATTTAGAGGAAAAAATCTACATTTTTGTACATAGTTACCTTATTATGAAATTATTATAAACTATCTAATATAATTATACATTTTAATACAATAATCACTTTTCAGTGCAGTGCCATCCAATATCTAAAATAGTTTCTCTGAAAGAAATTTTAAAAAAGAACTTTTAAAGAAAATAATTTGAGTAATGGAAAATGATAACAGCTCTATGTCCTTCTCTAGTCTTCAGAGTGAATCAAATCAGTCCAGTGTGATACCATTTCTAATATTGTTTTCTAATAAGAGTGTCATTCATTTTCAAAGTTTATCATCTCACTTAAAAAGCTCAATCTTCCCATCAAGCAGCAAATCTCACTGAGCACATAAATATAAAGTAAGAGGAGCATGAGCAATCTCAGCCCTCGGCTGAAGCTACTCAGTAGCATAGGCTTTCAGAATACATCCGGTAACAATAAGCGGTGTGCAGGTTCAGCACTGAAAACAGTAGAAAGCTAGAATCATGGAATGAGGCATCAACAGATACAATTTATTTTTAGATTATTACAGTATAAATCTGAACATTTCTAGAGAGCGATCTCACCAGTTCATGGAAATGCATTCTGCTTGAATTAGCCATGCTGGTGGCAAAGCCCCACTGTGAATCTCACAGGAAAAGGCAGTATTAGAAAGGTTACCAATGATCAGATCATCATGCAAGTTGTGCATGTAAACAAGAAGTAATGCAGTTTCAGATATAGTTTATTTTTAATAATATCAAATTAACATTAATGATGTTAAAATTCCTTTAAAAAATAAAAACTCTTACTGGGATTTGAAGAGAAATGAATTTGCATGTAATAATTTTGCATCTTGGAAATCACCCATTGCAAATTGTCCATAAATTATACCATTCAACTGTCTCTTTTCCAACCTTAAATCCATTTTCATGTTTTAAAAAGCTGATTCATATGGTGCCTCATCTCTCATATTTCCAGAAAGCATGCCAATAAATCCTCACCAGACAGCTGGGTGAGGAGGTGTGTGTGTGAATGTGTGTGTGAGAGCTGGGGGAGATAGATTTTTTTGTGTGTTGGGATTGAAAGGGGGCATTTTTTTGTTGTTGTTGTTTATTTGCAAATCTAGTCTAGGGACTACTAAAGCAAGTAATATGAGTACTACTAAAAGGTGATGGTTGAGTACATAAACTGGTCAGATGTGGGTATTGAAATGGCTCAGACCATAAATTCTTTACAAACACTACTTGCATGCACCTGAGCTAAACTGTGACTGATAGCAGCAGAAGGAAATGAGTCTTCTATTGATTTCAGTGGCTCACTGGCAAGCTTGTGTTTATATCTTGGTTTTATTGGGATTTCAAAAAAGAAAAAAAAAAAAAAAAGAAGCAAACAAAAAGCCTTATAATCCAGTGCACATAACTAATGAATCTAACTCACGCAGAAGAGATTCTGAGTCTCTATGACAAGTCTGCAAGTGACAGAATGACTAAATTACATGCTGGTTATAGCATGATGCTTATTCCTGTCCTATCCAGGTGGAGCTGTTCTTTACACTATGTGATTCAGCCATCAAATAGCAGCATGCACACTTGAAAGGCTAGGAGGAGGCTGTATTGAGAACCTGTCAAAAACAAATGTGCAAACCTCTATGCAGTAGTCACTGAACGTTCCTTGAATCATTCTTTTGTTAAAAAAAAAAAAAAAAAAAAAAAAAAAAAAAAAAAANAAAAAAAAAAAAAAAAAAAAAAAAAAAAAAAAAAAAAAAAAAGCCAAATTAATTCTTGGCACTATAGAATGTCTTTGATATAAATTTTGAGTTTTACAGCTTTTTACCTCCTGCCTTCATCTCTATCTGATGAGTCTGCAGTTGACGGATGCCTATTAAGACTGACATTTTTATCAAATATAAAAATTTTCAGATGAATATTCCATGCAGGAACACAGGACCAACTAAAGAGCTAAACCTTTGTGCGAACAAAAATATACACAGGATCTCCAGTACTACCTGCTTTATCAGGTTTAAATTATTAAATTAAATTATTAAATTAGCCTAATTTAATCCATTTAGGCTTTTTTGTTTGTGCTATGGAGCTTGTTTGGATTTGTTTGCATTATGATGCCTTCAAAGAAAAGAAAAGAAAAGAAAAGAAAAGAAAAGAAAAGAAAAGAAAAGAAAAGAAAAGAAAAGAAAAGAAAAGAAAAGAAAAGAAAAGAAAAGAAAAATACCACACACACATACATACACTGTTCTCACTGCCCATAACACTTTGGTGAAGAAGAAAAAAAAAAGAATTAGGAAACAGCAGATTTTTGTATTCACAGTCTATATGTTTGTGCTATAACAGTGCATTTTTAAACAATACAGTTCCCCCTTGGAATACAGAAGGAAGAAAATGTATTTTCTTGTCGATATATATGTTTTTCAGCAGAGACAAATCCTAAAGGACATGAAAATCAAAGAAGAAAAAATAGCTTTGAATCAGAACTCTCATGAGGATTTTTTTTTTTTCTGGATGCCAAAATGAGTTTCATTTTTTAATACCTGGTACAACTTAATCAGTTGTACTTGCACACATCATACCAACAATAATTGCATTTATATGACATATAGACATATGAGTAGATAAGACAGAACAGTCACATCTGTATTTATATACAAAGGGGTAACAACGTCGAGATGCCAGCAATGAGTGGGTCAAAATTAAATTTAATTATACATTATTCTTAGAAAATTACATGCCATCATAAATCTTCTGGTTTTGAGTTACCAGAAACTGCATGGCATGTTTTCATGT
Organism: Nothoprocta pentlandii; assembly: GCA_013398315.1. Taxonomy (NCBI): domain Eukaryota; kingdom Metazoa; phylum Chordata; class Aves; order Tinamiformes; family Tinamidae; genus Nothoprocta; species Nothoprocta pentlandii. The sequence continues at coordinate 328,542 of VZSG01000492.1, read as the reverse complement.
CCTTGGTCTTGAGTGATTCACTGGATTATGCTTATGACTGTATGCAACCCGCTACCCAGTACTGTAAGTAAAAATATTTCTTATGTCCTACCTTAAGACACAGTGCTATTTATAGAAACTATTAATAGACCTGACATAAAATGATTAATAGGCCTGATAGATTTCTTTTTAATTAAAATGAAAATAAAATGTTGCATTCTTTAGCGGTAAAAATTATCTCCTTTCTACAAAGCAAACTCGAGTCTTCATCAAGGAATTAAAATTTATGGAAATAAATCCACCACTTAGGATGACAGATTATTTATTTACATTTATGTATAGGATTTATACATCTAACAATTAATATACTTATGTACCATAGGATGTAGACTACTTTTCTTCCATTTTTGAGATAAAAACTTGCAGTTATGTTTTCAGTGGAGTAAAACACCGGAGACTTCCATTTTGATGTAACTCCTTGTAAATCCATCCATACTTGCCTTCTAATTCCCTACTTCAAAACATGTGTATATAACCCTAGCACTACCAAACATTTAAAAATAAAATCAATCTAGAGCTCTGCAGATGTTTCTTTCAACACTGATTAGGCACAGCTGAAGGTGAGCTTTTTGGGGGGGAGGAGGAGAAAAGGATGCAGTTTCTTTTTAAATGCAAAGCATCTAAAAAAGGAGATGCATTTATGCCATCATTATGACAAGCAGTACCCGCATAAAAGCTATTGAAGCCAAAAACAAAATGCAGGGCACCTTGTGCCACAGCTTAAATGGCCACATCAGTCTCTGCTCTGCCTACTGTATCACCAAGGCTGCTGCAATTTAAGCTGCTGCACTTGATCTACAAATGAAATACAAAGGCGGTCCTTCACACTGCAGTCCATCTGACTGAGTTTTGATGCCTTATCTCAATTCTACAGGTTCTCCAAGCTCCCTGCTCTGCCCCATCCCCCTGCCCCGCTCTAATACTGCTAAAAACTTTCCCTTAAGAGCCTTCCAGCTCATTTGCCATCTGAGGCTCAGCACGGCGTTACGCTGCTCAGGGTGTTAAACCATTTAAGCTACAAGAGCCTGCTTTAAATATATTTTACACATATATATATATAAATATAAAGATGTGCAGTGGGCATTTTAAGGAAGGTAGAAGACATAGCGGGAATTGAAGCCCTCCAAGCAAAAGACCCAACTTCTTTATATTAAAAAAAATTTTTTATTTATATATTATATATATATAAAATAAAAAAT
>VZSG01000492.1:298622-326906 GCA_013398315.1 Nothoprocta pentlandii | reverse complement strand
ACGGCTCCGCGCACACCCGCCGCTCCGCTCGGTGCCAGTACTCGCTCTATCAAGTGCGGGAGCCCCTGCCCATCACAAAAGCAGGCATTTTATCCGAGCCGAGAAAGAGGGAAAAAAAAAAAAAAAACCACACAGAATAGCGGGGGGGGAACGGGTGAACCGCTTAATCCAAGACGAGCCAAGATTTCCGCTCAGCAGCCCAGCAGCCTCCTCCCTCCTCATTTCTCTTCCTCCCCTCACCCCCTCCCTTTTCTGTGCTGGTGGCGGTGGTGGTGAGGGAAGTGGTTAACCAGAGCCCTACGTGCTGGCTGGGTTTTTCCCCCAAAACCCTGGGCGCACACGCGGTGCCTCTCCAGCCCCTCTCTACGTTTGCTGGAAACAGGCTCTGCTTTTTTTTTCTCTCTCTCTGTATTGCAGATATTTTTTTTCCCTGCTCTCCTCCACACTCTTCTGTTTATTTGGCTGGAAGGCAGAGCTACTTTGTAAACATCTCACACAGAACCTCAGAGCCTTTTCCAAATAGCTGATTGCAGCAAAATGCCTCCAAACAAATTATGGTGCAAGGGGGCTAGTGGGGGCGAGACCGAAGAGGACAAAAATGAAATAAATTTGCATAAATATGCATATGTGACAGTGAGATCGTATCTGATGGTGGTGATGGTAGAAAGAAAGTATCGCTTTTTAATGATATGAAAAGTAAAAGCCCAGACGACTGCAGCAAACTGCTTGCCCTTTACCAGAGTACCGACTGCAACACCTCTCCCCCTCCCTGTACCCCACACCCGCGCTGGAAAAAAAAAAAAAAAAAAAAAAAAAAAAAAAAACAGGGAAAAAAAAAAAAAAAAGAACATGCAGATGGTGTATCCAGTGCTCCTACCTTAACACTGCAATAGCTGCAGATACATAAGGGTCTTTTTTACATCGCCAGGAAATCCTCCCAGGGTATCTTACAGCCAGAATCATTCACACACGGTTCCTGCTCTTCTTTTTGGAATCCAAAGCAATTTGCTGCTCCAAAGGAATGCAATGGCCACAGAAAAAGAAAAAAAAATTAAAAATAACAACAGGAAAAACAACAACACTGGTTTGGAAGGAAACTTGTGCTTGCGGTTGTAAGCGACCTACATTCAGGCAGAAAATTCATTACAGTCGGTGTGAGAGAGAGAGTTGGGTCTGCGCGTTCGAGCTCTGATTGCCTATGCAGAGAGACAGAGATGGGGAGAGAGACTGATCTGCAAGGAAAAGAGAGCTCGAGGAGAGAGAGAGAGAGGTCCAGGCTGTACCAGGCTCTCTCCTCTTGCTATTGGACCAAACTGAATGAAATTTCCTGAGCCGGCAGCCAATAGCTCTCCGCAGTCTGCCCCATCACTACAGAAACCGTATCTCCATCCACAACCCCTTGCAAAGAGCATCTAATCCGAGTACAGAGCAGCAGGGACCGAATTATCCAGGATGCCTGCACGGTTGAACAGGTGGGCGTTTTACACATGTGCAATTGCAAGTGGCGGGGGGGGGGGTGCCTGGGGGGGGGGGGGGGAAGCACACTGTTTTTGCTCTTCCTGCTCCAGTGACTTATGCAAGTGCAGTCCTTGTTAACCCTTTAAAGCAGCAGTTGCTGCAGAGGGTAGCTCAAGTGGCAGCAGGACCTACCTGCTGTGATGAAATGTGCTCATGCTGCTGTCAGTCACTGAAGTGTTGTGCTCCTGTCACCCTTCCTCCCATAGAAATACAGCAAAATAGACATATGCCCAGCAGACAGTTATTTCAGTTAGATTTTTTTTTTTCCCTTAAGGAAACTAGCTGTTTGAAGTCCTTATTTTAGTCAGCTAAACACTGTTGTGAAGGTCAAGTGTAAAGGCTGAAGAGGGGGCCCCGTGTTTAGTGCTCTGTACTCCAACCAAGCAACTCTGGTTTACATCTTGCCTATAATTTCAAACAGAAGGTGCTGTAACAATACATGCTCAGGCCGCTAACTTGTGCCTCGTTTGACTGCACAGTGTGTTCCTTTGGTCAGTTTAATAATGGCACATAGTATTACCCAAAGTGTGCAATCCTGAACTGAAACCAGCTGAGAGTTGCCTGAGTTTCCCCAACTAAGCCAAGAACAAAAGGGTAAAGGGCTCTTGACAATCTTTGCAGAATTCTAAACAAAGATCCAATTTGTTCCTTAATAAACCTTCCTGTCACAAGACATAGATTAGCCTTTAGACAGAGTCTTTGACATTTTAAAACTATGAAAAAAGAAAAATACAACTCTGAGAGTTACCTGCTCTCTTTTGCTTTGTTCTAGGTTCCTTGTTTCTACCCACTTAGCTGATTATGGCAGATCCTTAAAGAAGAGCAGAAGACTGCACTTTGGGTCCTCATATCTGGATTCTGGCACTGGTGTTGAGGTGTTGACTTTACCATTTCTTTGCCTTTTTTTTTTTTTTTTTTTTTTTTTTTTTTTTTTTTTTTTTTTTTTTTTTTTTTTTTTTTTAGGTGATAAAATGTATGTTGTCTTATTCAAGACACCATCTAGAAAACAGCAGCAGACCAGATAGATGTGTGTGTTTGTCTTGTGTAACTTATATAACTTCTTCAGCATCACCTTAGGAAGGCATATTTTGCTTGTAAATGTTGTAAATCGAAGCATAGATATAATTCACTTCAAGCAATGCAACAGCTCCATAAAACTGGTAGCTTATTTGCCAGTGAAATAATTATTTTTGTATGACTTAATTACATGTTTTGCCTTACTTATTTTAAGTGACTCTTGTAGCAGGTGTTCATGCAAGTGAATTTTACTGCTTTTGTTATTTTAATAATGCACCCAGAATGTGCAACCAATCACGTTGCTCAACTGAGTGAACATTCTGACACATTTAGAAAAGATGTCATCTTGCACTGCCATCTGTCCCAAATTTTGCAGGACAGTCTTTATTTTGATGAGTATGTCATGCGCTTCACAAAATAAATTTGGAGGTTATTAAAGTATGCACTAGTTAATTTGACTAATGATCTTCCACCTGTGTTGGAATGAGGAGGCAGTTTATTAAAGGCTACTGTAAGATACCTCCAATGTTTCCAACTCAGTCGTAAATATCCACAAGTACATGGCTAAAACCAAACCTTTCATAGACTCTACATAAGTATATGATAGATCAAAAGTGAAAGATCTTGTCTTCCTTTCCCTTCCCACTAAAAAAGGAAAAAGGATTTAAATAAAAGACATTTGGTCAGATGAGTATAATTAACCCTCCCCTTCCCACAACTTTCAAAAAGCTGAATGTACATCTGAAAGTTGTGGATTACTTGAGAGGGCAACAGCAGCAATCCACTGCATGTTTACAACAGTAAGCAGGAGACCAGGAACAATCACTCCAGGAGAAAAATGCCACTTGCTAAATAATGCTGTCACTTGTTACAAGGAGACATTGTGTTCTAATATTAACCCAAGTTGACTCTCCTTGTAAACAATGAAATCTAAAGAAATCACAGTACATGACAGTTTGGCTGAAGACAGGCCAAACTCTGCTGAGTTCCATCCTATGACACTCCATTTTGTGACTGTCAAAGCAAAGCATGATTTGGTCTCCCATGTCCAATCACTGAAAATTTTCCACAAATTTATTTTTAGACAGATTTATTGTCTTGCATACTAATGCTAAGAGTAACCACACACACACACACAAACACACACACACAAAACAAAAAGATACCCATTTAAAAAAAAAGAAAATGTATCTCAAATCTTTTTTTTTTTTTTTAATTTTGGCTAGTTATTCAAATAATTTATATTCCAAACACAAACTTGAAGCAGAGCAAGAGGGGCTTTCTACAACTGTATGAACATTTGTGCCTTTACTCTCTGCTCTGTTGTCTGCATCATCATCTAATTCAGATATTCATTTGCCAAATATTCATTATGCCGATGTACTTTCATTTTCTTTTATACAAGGGTGAACCAATGCTTGCATATTCTTAATACAATTCCTGCAGTTAGAATAGAGTTTCTCACCAGTTTCATTGTTCAAGAGGCTCATCTTACACAGGCTGAAATCCATAAGGCATTTTCACTTTAGACCAGAAGGATGAGAATAGATACCAGATGTATTCCTTGGTAAGACTTAAAGCAAATGAAACCTCCAAAAGAAATTCATGCCTACCTACAAAACAGAAAAAAAGTCCATCAGGCCCTCCAAGCAAACACGAAAAATTTGCAGAGTTAATTCTGAAGTAAATATACTGAAAAGAGATATTTGGGAAAATAGTAGGCATTTCCTAGTTGCATACTTTTAAAATGTTGCACTTTATAAAAATGTTTTATTTCATATGTGGGTTATCTTCATATCATTTGGTGACCTATAACTATTTCATAGAAAATTACAGAGGTTTAGAGAAATAACAACTAAAAAAGCATATATATATTACCAAATTCAAAAATGCTAATAAAATAAAATGCTTAGCACACTGCTGTTTTGCTACATGTGACATATAAGTGACATATACGCTACAGAATCTCATCCGTACAGCCAGACTACTTCATAATGTACTATAAGAATAAATACTCAGTAGAACCTCCCAAGAACATGTTCCTGAATTTTCAGTTACAATCTATTTCCCTAGTGTTTTTACTATTTTTTTCTAGCCTCATTTTATTCTTTTGAGAAAAATTCAAAAATAAAATGTCTCAAACACAGATAACAGCACAGAAAGATCACAAAGCTCCCTTTCCTTGTAGTTTTTTAGAGTACAAAATATAGGCATTCTTAATTTTACAACATCTGAGATGTAATCTTAAATTGCGGGGGCACAGACACCGACTTTAACACAGCCAATGTTTCAATATTGGAAGATTTCAATCTTGGAAAAATGGACACAGTTGCTAGGCTCAGGATTTCCTTGCATAAAGTTAAAGATTGATTATAATTATCTACTAAGACCTTTTACAACATTTGGGCTAAGTGTTTCGTCAGGTAATTTTTTTTTTTAATTTTTTTTTTTTTTTTGTTAAGCCAACAAGTTTCTTTTGAACTGAAGGGTGCAAGTTGATAAATTGATAACAACAACAAAAAGTAAATATTTCAGGTTGTGCAGATCCTACTTTACCTGCCTACATTTTAGCAATGGATAATTATTCTCACTGTCAGAATCACGTTCCTGATCTGTAGTCTTAAAAAACTTGGACTTCATTTTGACTTTGTCTGTTAAAATAAAGAGCCTTTTGCTATTAACTTCTTTCAACTTACATGCTTACAGATCATTATTAATCACCCCTTAACCTTCTTATTGTTGTGATAATTAGATTCTACTTCTTCAGTCTCTTACTGCAAGGCAGATTTTCCAGACTGTGATTCATCCTTTAAAGCCTTTTCTCAGTCTTCACCATTTATCAACATCTTTTCTAAAGTTTATACTTTAGAAATAGGATGTAGTATTGTCATCCTACACATATTAATGCAGTATTTTACTGTGAACTTTCATTTTTATTTATCCAAGGATCACATTTGATCTTGGCTTATTGTTCCTGGTTACTGATCATAATTTCTATTTTTTTTCTTTCTGATTTACAAAAAGTCTATCTCTTATCTTAAGTGGGACCTATATTGTCAGTTTTAATACACACATAATTCTATTAAGAGATCAGTTTAGTACGGGGTGCTGTCTATGGACAGGTGTTCAGCCATCCTGGTATTTCTGTCTTCTGTCAGCATCATGGAAGTGCATCCCTCCATTATCAATATGCCTGTCTAGCTTTATTTCACACAGAAAAAAAAATTGTCTATATGAGTTGCCAGACATGACACTGAATTGGAAACTGACTTCAGTCCTCTTGTTTCTTCTGTTTCCATTCATGATCATTCAAAACAAGGTTCTTCCTTTCACCAGAAATTAAATCTAATTAAGGAGTCAAACTGTGGTTCAATATCTGACAATACTACTTAGCATTTCCAAACTATAGTATCTCTAAGCTTCAAATATCCCTCAGAGATGAACAAGTTACTTGTGAGATGTGTTTACTAGTTATTTTCATTTTACATATTTGAAAAGTGACAAAAGCTTTAGAGGGTATTTTTTTGTGTGAAATTAATTTTGGGCAGATGAAAGCTTACTCTACCCACAAACTGCATTGACCAGAAACCAGAATTTCATCAACACAGCACAAAATTTGAGGTGTTATTGCTATAGTGAATCAAGACAGCCCCTGCACATGTCCACAGATTATGTCTCTGCTGACATTTTGTTCTGTAGGCTCTTTGGAGGACAGACCTTTCTCTCTTCTCTATTATGCACTGTATATCTACAATGTGATCAGGGTCCTTGGGTGCTACTGCGGATAATAAAATTAACTTCATTAAAAAATATTGCCTTACTCCTAGCACAGGCAAAGAGACAAACCTATGCCTTCTTCAACAATAAGCCTAATTATTCCCTGTGCAGAACGATCAGCTTATTTTTTAAAGTTAATATGGTTAGAGTTTGATTCAGATTAATACTTTTCTGGAAATTCTGTGTAGCACTCACATAGAATCATAGAATCACAGAATCATAGAATGCTTAAGGTTGGAAGGGACCTCAGAGTCATCTAGTCATCTAGTCCTACCACCCCTGCACACACAGGGTCACCTAGAGCACGTGGCACAGGGCTGCATCCAGGTGGGTTTTAAAGATCTCCAAAGAAGGAGATTTCTACAACCTCTCTGGGCAGTCCGTTCCAGTGCTCTGTCACTCTCACTGTTAGGAAATGTTTTCTTAAGTTCCTCTGGAACTTCTGGTGTTTCAGTTTGTGGCCCTTTCCTCTAGTGCTATTAGTGGCCACCACTGAAAACAGGGTAGCCCCATCCTCCTTACTCTCTCCCTTTAGGTATTTATAATCACTGATAAGATCCCCTCTCAGCCTTCTCCAGGCTGAGGAGACTCATCTCTCTCAGCCTTTCCTCATAGGGCAGATGTTCCAGGCCCCTTATCATCCTCAGCAGCATAGCCCTGCACTGGACTCTCTGCAGCATCTCCATCTCCCTCTTGTACTGGGGAGCTCAGAACTGGACACAGTACTCTAGATGTGGCCTCACCAGGGCTGCATAGAAGAGGATGATCACCTCTCTTGACGTCCTGGAGACACTCTTCTTAATGTACCCCAGGATTCCATTTGCCTTCTTGGGCATGAGGGCATGCTGCTGCCCCATGGTCAGCTTGTCAACCACCATGGCATCCAGGTCCCACTTGACAGAGCTGCTCTCCAGAAGGTCAGTCTCCAGCCTGTATTGGTGTCTGGGGTTATTCTTCCCAAAGTGCACTTTCCCTTGTTGAACTTCATGAGGTTTCTCACTGCCCAGTTGTCCAGTATGTCCAGATCCCTTCTGGATGGTGTCAGAGCCCTCTAGGGTGTCAGCTGCTCCTCCCGTTTTCCTGTCATCAGCAACCCTGCTGAGGGGCACTCTGTCCCTTTGTCAAGGGATGAATTCGTCATTGATGAATAAATTGAACAGGACCGAACAGAGGACTGACCCTTGGGGGACACTTCTAACCACAGGCCTCCAACTGGATTCAGTGACACTGATCACCACCCTCTGAGCTCTGCCATGCAGCCAGTTCTCAGTTCACCTCACTGACCATTCATCTATCCCACACCTCCAGAGCTTGCCCAGGAGGATGATGTTAGGGACGGTGTAAAAAGCCTTGCTGAAGTCCAGATGAATAATATCCACTGCTCTCTCCTCATCTATCCAGCTAGTTATTCCATCATAGAAGGTGATCAGGTTAGTCAAGCATGATTTCCCCTTGGTGAATCCATATTGACTGTTCCTGAGCACTTTCTTGTCCTCCCTGCACTTGGAGACAACAGCCAGGATGTTCCATCACTTTTCCAGGGTTGGGGGTGAGACTGACTGGCCTGTAGTTGCCTGGGTCCGCTTCTTTGCCCTTTTTGAAGACTGGCATGACATTGGCTTTCTTCCAGTCCTCGTGAACCTCCCCCATTCTCCAGGATCTTTCAAAGATGATGGAATAAATGCTGTATAGACTGACAAGTTATTAATATTAGAACAATTTCTATAGCATGATGAAGAGCACAAGAAAGAATATGCCTAACATAAGAGAAAAAAAAAAAAAAGACTAGTGGCATACATGTATATCTTACACTTTAACTTTATTTGAACAGCACAGGAAAGAAAACAGAAATAACATTAAATGAAAGCCAAGAGAAATGAGTTGCACTCATTAAATATGTAACAGCAATGCCAGAGTCCATATTGATTTACAAGTCAGTTCTCTTCTGCAACTCAGGTTTCATCTACAGCCACAAAATTAAGGGTTTGGACTTTCAAAACCAAACATAATAGCTCTGTAGGTAACTCCTTTGACAATTGGTGATCTGTAAGATGCTGTTCACAGACCTCTGTACTTCAAAAGAACACTACAACTCTAAGCTTCAAAAGGCAAGAACAATTTCTGCAGAAATTATTCTTGGAAGTTGTTAGAAAATCTCCTGCTCTTGGATTACAAAAAGAGTCAATTAGAAATTAGAAGTATTAGAATTATTTTTCTCTTTCCAAAATAATTAGATGAAAGACAGTGCCAGTTTTAGGCAGTGATACACTTTTCTGAATGTCCTTCTCAGTGGATTATATCATTCATGCTCTTCCTAGTCAAAATAATCCTGTTTCTTGCTACCCAAAGTACAGTTTCAACAGGAAGGTAGAGAGTTCTTTCTACTGAAGCTAGCTTCTATTGTACTGCAATATTTTGAGAATGCATTTTTGAAACACCTCAGATTGAAAGATTGAAACCATGTCTCCTAACTTCTCTCACTGAATGCCTGAGTAAGAGAGAGCTATTATATAATGACCAGGCAATTTTGGAAGCATTAATGTCTCTGACAGTGACTTTTGCAAGAAGATGCTAGTATGCATGGGTATTCTTTGAAAATGCCTTGGCTATCAAGACACTTACAGGTCCTAGGTGTGAGATCCTTAAGGTATGAGGACACTGTCAAACTGTCTGTCAAAACAACAACAACAAAAAAGAGAATATTATCCTAATTAGCATCAACTTAACTGTCTGCTAAAGGAAAGAAAATCAGAGTCCTAACTCTGGATATAAAATAAGCTTATCAAATGAGTGGTAATTTGGCACAAATGAGGCACAGTAATTTGGACACATTTGTTTGGGTGCTCATAGTTAATTCCCTGGTGGTCTGAGTGGGTTTAGTAAGAGTCAGGAACTAAGGGTCAAACTAGTTCTGGGAAGACCAGATACACAGCTTGATGCAAATGAGGAAACTTGAAATTCAAATTCCTAGGTGTAGGAATGTACTCTCAGTACAGGGAATCATTTCTGAGTAGCAATGCTACAAGAGTATGACCTCTTTAAAATTTTTATTTCATTTTTTGAGCTATTTTAAAAACAAATTGCTGTGATTTCAGATATGGAAATACTTCAGATGTTTAAGAAGAACAGTTTGAACAAGTGACTGATATAAATGAACAACTGAAAACCACTGAATGGGTTAAATTTGTTATGCCCAAGTTGCTGCCAAATCTTCAGTTAAGGACAGGAAGTTTATTGCCAATTTTCTGAAAGAGGAGGAATCCAATGATAAAATGTGAGCCATTTGTCTTCCTAGCCATTAAAGAAAATTCACTTTAAGGATGCTTCTGGAGTGGCTGTTTCTGCTGCTGAGCACATTATAATTTATCAGTGTGTCTGCTGATAGTATTATCATCAGTAGGGGCTCAGGTGGACTTCCATTAGTACTATCAAAGTCCTCACTGGCAAAATATTCCACTGACCTAGACAGGATCTATTACAGCATTTAAAGCCTCATCTGCCTTCCACGGGGTTTCTTTGGCTAATTATTTGCAGCAAGTTTCTAACATAATTCCTTGGGATGAGTTATCTAGGGAAAGCAGTAACAATAACAATATTTAATAAATAAAACTGTCAGTCATCATCATGTTCATTTATTTATTTGTCATATCCTTCTCACTCTTCATATACTTTTGTAACATGCAGAAGGTAAATTCTCTGGAGGAGGTATTACTCTATCTATCTTTACACAGGATCTAACTTTCATAAAGGTCTTTGGACATGATTGTATTATAATCCTTAAATACTAATATGGATATATACAATAAGTGTAACTAAGTACACATATAATTTTAATATAGTTAGCTTTAAGACACTATTGCTCACTTAGACTTATAAATGTATTATATTCATACCAAGTAATGAGAAGTCAAGTGTAGTCTTTGGCTTTTCTTCTATGACAAGTGTGAGAACCTGGAAAAGGAGAGGGAGGGGACATGTGTAAGACCATAAATCTGAAAAAATATATATAAAAAAAATAACTCGCTGCAAATGCAACACAGCTAATATATTCTGCTAGATTGTAATTTGTCTGGACTGTGACAAAAGATGTGTTGCATTATCCTATTGAAAAAGGTGGCCTGTGCAAAAAAAACACTTAGATATTAATAAAGACTTGGTCATTAGGTCTAATGGCAGGCTTAATGGGTGATGACCTGTCCTTCCTGACCTCATAATATTAATAAAATTGTAACAATAATTCAGTCTCATTAGCAATTATAAATATTTTGCACTTGTATCCCATGAGGCTTACTGTAAACAGATAAAAAGGCAATGTCTGCCCTGAAGTCCTTATTATTTTCATTAAAAATGAGAGGCAACAGGTTTATTTAGCAGGCAGAAGAGAAGTTGCCTAAGATGGCAGTAAAAACAATCTGGAAGAGTGGTAAGTAGCCATCACCACAGTCACGTACAAATTTATTTTTAACAGAAGGGTGGCTTGTGGCTATCTTTTTTTCTTTTTCTTCCCATTTATCATTGCCCCTTTTAGTGCTCCTTGGTTCCTATCACAGTTGTCAGTCATTTTATGCAACTGACAGGGTTCACAGAAACAATCCACTATTACCAAATGCAGCTACTGTCTCTGAGAATCCTTCGATTGCTCACTGGTCTCACAAGAAACAAAATAAAGGTGGTAGATTTTTATCTCTGGCATGACTCACCAAACAGTTTGTAAACGACATTTGAAAGTGCACTCATTCCTTCAAAGATTAAAAAAGAATTATGCTTTGTCTCCTTGTATCAAATAAGTGAATTAAGATAGCAGGTGAGGAAAGAAATGCTATATTTGATCAAGTTCTGGTAGTATTAATTTCTTACACATTTTGAATAATTTATGGTTTATAATTGAAAAAAAATCATCTCCTGTTCTTCTGGGTGATGATTTTTTTATGTCGATAACTCACGTAAGTAAATTCTTAAATTTAGATTCCTTGAAATAGAAGGTAACAGTTAGCATTGCTGCTGTATTTCCACATGGGTTGACCAGTGCAGTTTTGGAGATAATAGGGTACAGACTGGCAAAGTATTTTAGAAGTGTGTGTTATTTCTAATTTGAATGGGCTACAAAGAAAGCCATGGCTTAACTCCCTATAGATTATTCTTTTACATCTATTTATATGGCTAGGTTGAGTCAACATTACTGCTTTTTTTAGGTAATTATGGCAATAAGTAAATAATCAAAAGCTGTCACAATGAAGTACTGAGATTACATGAACTGAGGTCTGCTTTGATCAGGTCACAGAAGATCAAAATTAACATGCATTCAGTTGCAAGTTTGGAGAAAGCCCATTTTCAAGTGGCAGACAATGTGTTTTAACAGTCCAAAAAGCTAAATTGCAAGTTCTGGTTATTTAAGAAATGCTTAGATACAGCTGTCCATCCTGACCCTCCATGGGGAGCTCCCCAATTATAACATAACTACTTCTCAGTTCTCAGAGTTCACACTTCTTCTGTTAGCTTAAATTAGCATCTGCTATTAGAAATGACAAATTTTATTAGAAAAAGTGTACCTTTACACGTTGGACTGTGAATGAAGAAGGCAAAGTATATATATTTATATACTTTGTATAGTTTATATTTATATACTTTTATATCTATTTATATATTTTTAAATAATATATATATTTATAGATAAAAAATTACCTCTATACATATATGTATGATTTATTTACCCCTTTGGATTAACTGTGAAAGCATTATATTCTTTTTAAAGACACATTTGAAATCTTTTGCAATCCTAACTTTGTTCCATGCAAACATGATTAGTGAGAATATGGCAATGTGAAGGAATTGAATGGTATGTTTTGAGAGCAATATCGTGATGCAATAAAACCAACTCCATGTGATTGTCAGATGATATGTCAGAGGTGGAAGGGCTTGAGCAGTGGGCAGTCTGTCATTCTCTCGTAGAACAGTTGCTTGAAAATTCATGTCTGTCATGGCAGATGACTGAAGCCCTAAGGTTATGCTGGAAGCTAGCTGGATCCAGATAGCACCCAAAATCCAAGTTACATATGTTGAACAGCGCTCATGATATGAACATACCAGTGTTTCTACTATTTTTCTCCAAGTAATTTCACCCGTAGGCCACTTCTCTGTTCAAAACACAGCCAGGATAACTAAAGATGATAACAAATTTGCTGGCTTGCAAGAAGCTAATACATCTTTTTGTGGTTTTGTTTTGTTTTGTTTTGTTTTGTTTTATGATTTGTGCTCTCTAATCTCCTTAATGCCAACTGAGAACTCAGATTTATAAATAATAAGACAAAAAAAATCGTATTTGGAAAATGTGTTACTTTTGTCAGTTAATAACTAACCTCATAAAACATGGTATGCACTGGATGTGAAACAATGTTCTTAAAAATATTAATACTTCCAGGCAATAGAAGTATTCTTTTGATCAATTATACAGCTGAATCTAGAGCAAAAAAGAACAATTTATAATAAACATTTGTGTTAGTGAATAAACTCAAACCTATGGGAATTACTTATCAGAATGATATACATGAGTTGCAAATTTCACTTGCACTTCAAGTTTTGTTTGTTTGTTTGTTTTCTTGCATAGGCCATACCTACATACGAATGAAAACTCATTGTTTTGTATGGTAATTCTATCTATTCTAAGTAACCCAGATTGACATCATATTTGCTTGCATGTGCCTAATAAAAAGACAATCACTATTCTAAAAGTGTTGTGATCTAACAAGCAAAAGAAGAATGCAAAGAAGAGTGGAAAGATTCCCATTGACTTTAGTGGACATTAAAATTGATGTCCACTAATGAGTGGAATGTTTGATCATTTAATGGTGCATGCTTTAGATGGCCTGTAGAACATGGAGAGAGAAAGAGGGGTTTATTTCTCCCAAGGCATGAATAATTATACATTTGCTCTTTGTTGTGTCTGTGAAAAAGCTATCATACATCTTTACAGCAAAAAGAGAGATATATGAATTGGTATTAGTACCACACAGTGATTCAGTAAATGAAATTCCATCCAGGTATATATTTGTACCTTTTGAAAAACACTTTTTTAACTGGAATCACTCAAAAAAAAAATCAAAATCAATAGTGAGAAACTAACATTCATGATAAGGATTCTGTGATACTGAAGCAAAATATATCCCCAGACCCAAAAGTCTTTGCTCTGGGATGCTTGCCTAAATCTGTAAATATTACACACGTAATGCAAGTTTTGTCTTTCAGTTTTCAGATTTACTCTCTTCCTTTCTCAGAAGTTTCCAAAATTTCAGATGCAATATTGACAAAGGAAAATAAACTGTATCATTTCGATAAGCTCTAACCGTGGCTTATGCCTGTCACAAATCAGTAGAATATAAAAAAAAAATCATAAACCATCGTCTTTCACTAACATCTCACATAGACTTATACTGTTTTATTTAATTTTGGCTATGGTATCTCGTAATTAGTAACTACATTATTAGAAAAGTCAATGACTGTTACTAGTATTCAAGAAATGCTTCAGATATTTCAGGCTTTTATTGCCAAAATATACTCATGGAAATTGTATGATGTCCTCTAAATGCTCCTAGAATTTCTAGCTAATCAACAAACACATTTCATCATCTAACTGTAATCTTGATAAACACATATATGACCTTTTCTAAAAAAAGGGTGTTTAGGTTTTACAATCTGTGTAGTACCCTTGGCATTCTGTATGACAGCTTACTACAATTCACTGAAACAAAAAAAGAAAACAAAATTCCACTTGTTGAACTTTCTCCTTCACAGATAGTTGTACTATTTTTCTCAAAATAGTGTGTACTGTTTGTACATCATCATCCAGCACCATATCCAGGTAATACATTTGTCTGTGTGTGTATGTATATGAGTGTATGTGAGCATGTAAACACTTTTTATATTATATTAAAAAAAAGAAATGTTTGCATTTATAATCACAACACTTAATCTTTTGACAGTTGCATTTTTTTTTAATGATGAAAGAAGCTCTGTTAGTCTCATACCTTCCTTCAGTATACAGGAGATTGTTTAAAATGTGCAAAAATTAAAAGCAAACAGAAGACCTATTCTTTTTTTTTTTTTTTTACACATGTATCAAAAATAGGATGTTGAATTTTCAATTTGTCAGAGGAGTTTATGATTCCTGAATCAGAAATATCAACCTAAAGCTGACATTAAATTCTTGTCAGTGTGACTCCTCTACTCTGACAATAAGCCTGAGTACAAGCAAACATCTTATGGAGTCAAGTTATTTCTTCAAATATCACAACTCTGAAGTAAATATTAAGTTTGTTTGTCTTTGTATGTTTTTGATAATAAAATATGTTACTTACTTTCTCTATTTAGATTATAAGTAAGATCCTCTGGATGAAGGAGCTTGCTCCTTAGTTATACTTTTTTGGCATAGGATGCCTTCATATCCCACCCAACCTAAAAATAATAAATAAAAGCTTGTGAAAAATAAAGGAAAACATCAGTTGGGACAAGAATAAAATTAATAATGTTGCATTATCATAAGGAGCACCCAAATCAAAAAAAAAGGTCCTTAGCATGCTTGGTGTTGCACAAGAATGAGCAGATTTTTCTCATAAAAGTATTTTGTCTATTGGACAAATAAAAGCACAGCCCAATATATATTTATATGTGTCAATATATATTTATATGTGTATAAGCACACACATAAATCTTTGCATGTATTTTTTACATCCATAATAATATGGAACCTTGTGATCTCTGGTGTTTCTATTCTACTTCTTAAACTAGGTCTATACGAAGAAAAGATCTAACATTTTAATATAAATGCATGAAATTTCTGTGAAAAGAATCTTCTTTAATTTTTTCCATATGACACATTCTCCTGGAATTATATATGTTATAAATATTCAAGAGTATGCATGAATGCATACAAATACCCCACATTTTGTTTTAATTTTCCAAGCTTAGAGAATTTAACTTTTTGGAGTCCTTTCATACAGTGTCATTTAGTTTGATTACACAGTATTCGAGAATGAGAAATAGCCATGGAAAATCAAACAAAACAAAAATTGAAATGATATTGATTGAATGTAAAGGTAATGAAAGCTGGACTAATGATTTCACCATGGACACTGGATGTATGTTTGACATTGCTTAAACTTGTGTTTCTCAGACTCTTACTCAAAAACATAGAGCAACTATAATTAAGATAGATTCTTCCTTCAGTTTTTAACTAACTTTTGGATACTAGTTTTTCAAATGATATTTATTATTTTTCACTTTGAAATTTGGCTATGACAGTGAGATGTATCTTACATTTATCATAAAAAAAGAAAAATCAGATGGTCCAATATAGGCCATCCTATTGTACAGTAGAGCATTTATTTCGTAAGGACATGAAACCTGTTCTCATGGACATATCTGAGTGAGGGTAGTCATCTACTTTCCCCATTAACTTCATAAATCTTTAAAATATAATACAAATTATTATAAAACTTGTAATGTACCATAGAAATTTCCCCTCATGGTCTACTATGCCAAAACCATAGTGTGCAGTTGATCTGCTTTTCTGTGTGGTATTAGATCACCGGGAATTCATTATAAGCAGGACATATAATTCTTTTCTAATTTAGTAGAATCAGAGCTGTGTCACTAGCAGCAGCTACTAAGAAGATCTAGCCATTAGCTTGCAAAACTTGCCTTCACTAATGCTTCCATGATGTAACACTGATGGATATATACTAGAAATAGAAATGAGAAGGCATCATGAAGAAAAATTATAGCTGATAGCATTGCCAAAGTCGTTAACAACTATAAAAGTTCCCATTTCTATAATTTCTGCATCGCATAGTACTTCTTTATTGTTGCAATGCACAGAATTAAGCAATATCTTACTGCAGAAAGAGACTTTGTAAACACAGAATAAAAGTCCCAGGATGGTGCATCTAAAAATTCTAGCAACAATAGCATACAGGAATGGTGATTCTTAAACCCTTCTTTGGTCATTCATTCATTCATTCATTCATTCATTCATAAGGATTTATTAAAACAAACTGTTGTAGTTGAAATAACAGAGCTTCTTCTGATCAAATTACTATTAAGATACCATCATTTGATAAGTGTAAATGACAAACACATAAGTTAAGTTCATAGAAGGAGAAGGAAAGATAATTCCTGTAACATCAAGGTCAGACTATTACTAAAAATGGAAGGATTGGTGTCAGGTATATCATTAGGAAGCAGCTACTATATTCATAAAAGCATTTGGTCAAATATTTGCCCATGGAAGTAATATTAGGAGATCCTATTTAGACACGTGATCCTCATCACTTTTTGTGGACCATTTCCCTTGTATTCCCCTAACATCTATACTTGTTATACTAGGAAAATCAGAAAGAGTATCTCATACTAGTTCTTTCAATGTCCACTTATTGATCTGTTGCACATGCATTTTTTGTAGTCCTTCTTGAATCTACTGATACCTTTCCCAGCACAGTGGTGATAAAATAAAATGAATATTTTACTTTAGTAGAAAAATGCATAACAGAATAATCTGTTTTAAATGCAACCCAGTACAGAAATCTCTATATTCTATATACAGAAATCTATATATTCTACAGAAATATACATTTGCAGCTAGTTCTGTAGTTATACAGGTTAAATATTACCTACAGCTCTCTGACAGATGATAGGATCAGTTATTCCTTCTCCATGTTTTTATATCCTGAAGATTTGAACACTTACTCCCAATATGCAGTATATTTAAGTCAGTCAAACTTCATAAAACATTCGGGATATTAAGAAGGAACAATACATAGAATTGAGAAGTATGATCTCTTCTTTGAGCAACACTGTCACTTGACTTTGGAAAAGGCTAGTGGAGAATACTCAAGTTCATTTGCACACTAAGAGTTTTACTTACCAAGGCAGAAAAGTTGAAAAATGAAGCTAGGTCCTCCATTTTTGATTTGTTAAGATTTATTCCACAGAAGCAGAACAATGATTGAGATGAAAATTGGAGCACAGCAGCAGAGTGATTATTAAAGCCATTTGTTGTTAGATGCTGGAAAAAGGAGAAGGACATAGGGTCTTGATAATAGGCATATATTCAGCAGATCTGTGAGCTTTTTGTTAGCAAAATACAAAGCTTTTTTACCAATGTCATCATTTTAGTCTCCCCACTATTTTCAATGAATACTGACTGAATTATGGAGGTTTAGGATGTATACCTAAAGGACAAATTCCCCTTATTCACAGAAGAACCTAGACTAGAGGAAAGAAGTGGGCCAAATCATTAAGTCCTTACTTGGAGAAAGCTCCCATTTGCCTCAGTGGTATTGCTGCTCAAATAATAGTTTCATGCAGAGATATTCATCTGAATAGCAAGGTATGGAAATGCACACCAGAACAAGGGAAGCACAATGTTACCTGGTTTCTGATTTCAGTGCTGAAAATCAGACTAGACAGAGTTTTTATCACTCTTCTGTATTCCTAGTTTTACACTTTGATACAGTTACAGTTTTAAATGGCGAGAGCTTCAGAAGAGTTTAAGCATAAAAAGTTTTCCTGCTATGACAATATTTGAGCAATGTCTCACTAACCAATTAGGACTGAATGACTCCACTCCAACCAGACAGTAAGTGAATTAACCTGAACCTGTGGTCAAGTTCATATATCCTTGCCTACACAGCAGCCAGTTTCAGTATTCCATGAATACTCATGCCTGTCACAAGCGGTCTGCATCCACCTTCCAAAGGAAATTGGTGTGCAGACAGGCTCACTCCTTATTTAATGCTAGCTTCAGCAGTAATTAAAAATTAGGAGAGATCTTCAGAAAAATCAATTAATTATGCATGCAAAATGCATCAACTAAATTTGGACGCACAATTAGATGACTAATCAGAGTTTGAAAAGGTTGAGAATTTCAGTTGCACACTTATAAGGATCCTAGGGACCTACCCAGCCTTAGATGCCTATACTTTCCTATTTAGAAGTTTCCTAGTTTGTTCATTACTGAGAGCTATCAGGTAATCATTTGAAACACCATAAAACAAAACATCATAAATACCCAACAAAGTGCTTGTGTTCACTTTACAAATGCAACTAACAATGTCAGGAGTCCAGAAACTTTAATATCAAAATTTCCTTACTAACCTTACCCCTGGTTTGGGGAAGTTTTCTTGAAAGTCTCTGTGGACAGTTGCATTGAGGACAAATGAGTGCTACAAAAAGAACTCCACTTGGTCTCTGAGTCAGGGCAGTACTTTAGTACCAGATTTGTGTATGATACTGTGGGGTAGACTGGTAACTTACCTCAGTCCTGAAATTTCTACCATACTTCAAAACTGATGTAATTTAAAAGAAAATATCAAAAAAAAAAAAAATCCTCCTTCCAGTGCTGCATATTCAGTTGTATTTCTCAGAAACATGTTGATTTCTAGTTATTTGACAGATTGAATAATTTAGCAGCTAGCCATCTCAAAAAATTCGCTCCAGATTGATTGCAATGCTATATTTTAAGTGATCAATTAATCTTCTAATGGAAATTCCCAGTAAAGATCTCCATTTCATACTTGATCAGTTCTTGCTTATGTACTCAGAGCTTTTTTTTTAAAAAAAAAATCATTTTCATAAATATATTTGTATCCAAAACATTGCAAATGAGACAGAGGCATTGTATTTCACATTGTGTAGGGGAACAAGTGAAGTATGCAAGATATGAGAGCTGTTAAAGGGTTTCCGTCAGAGGATTAGAAGCACAGGAAAGGAGTTCTTCAGGTCACATAGCATGTGAGTAATAGTACAAGGAAAACTAGTACTTGGGTTTTCCTGGTGCTTGCATTCCACTATGGAAGCAAGAGCTCTCTAGACCATCTCTTATAAAAAACATACAGTGCATGAAAATAAAAAAGAAAAAGAGGGACCAACTAATTTTTTTTTCTAGTACTTTTTTTTTTTTTTACTGTTCATGGAAACACCTTACATAACACTTCACATTAAGTGACCTAGCCCTGAAGACATACTATATAGCATTTAAGAGTGTAGTAAGTAATATTATACAAGAGAATATGACTAATAGCAACACAATGCTGAAGAGTTTGAGTAGGAAAATACACAAAATTGTGTGAGTCAGGATTTAGACACTAATATCTGTAGAAAATATTTTCCATCAGAAAACTGCTGATGTGATAAGCCTTCCCATTTTGATATCCTCCCCCTCTCTTTTAAAAGGGAGGATATTAAGATCACAGTTCAAATTCCCATGCTACAATCTCTACTGAGTAATATTTTACTCTGGAATTATTATTAGGTAATCATATTCCCTTAAATGGAACCATTCAAAATCCAATATCTGTCAAGACAAGTCAGTCAAAAAATTTTCCTCTCTTTAGGTGAAATAATATTTCTGCAAGATTGGAGATAACAAGATCAAAAAAATTCTCAGAGCTATCTCTATGTTTGATGTTCCATCAGAAATTTGGCAAGTTAAACTCCTCGACCAAGTGGGCCATTTCATGGCCCTTTCATATGCATTGGACAATAGGAAATAGAAATAAACTGAATATTAACACAAAGCTAGTATTTAAAGGAATTACAGAGACGAAGAGCTTGAATCCACATTCACAATGTATGTTACGATGCACTTAAACTGGGTTTTGACCTACTTGATAAATATTCCTATTTCTCTCATACTGATAACCATATTAAAAAATATGCAAGGCTTCAGAAAGGCTTTTAACATTGTCTTAAGGAAACATTTCTTGACAGTGAGAGTGACAGAGCCCTGGAACAGGCTGCCCAGAGAGGTTGTGGAGTCTCCTGCTTTGGAGATCTTTAAAACCCGCTTGGAGGCAGCCCTGTGCCACGTGCTCTAGGTGACCCTGCGTGAGCAGGGAGGTTGGACTAGATGACCTCTGAGGTCCCTTCCAACCTTAAGCATTCTATGATTCTATGATTCTATGAAAGCTCCGGGAGTGTGGTCTGGATGAGTGCACAGTTGAGGTGGATTGAGAACTGGTTGGATGACAGAGCTCAGAGAATCGTGATAAATGGGGTCGAGTCGAGTTGAAGACCTGTGGCCAGTGGTGTCCCCCCAGGGGCCAGTACTGGGCCCAGTGATGTTCAACTTGTGCATCAATGATTTGGACAAGGGCATAGAGGGCACCGTGAGCAAGGTGGCAGATGATCCCAAGCTGGGCGGAGTGGTCGACACCCCAGAGGGCTGTGCTGCCATTCAGAGCGACCTGGACAGGCTGGAGAGTTGATTGGGGCAGAGAGGTGCCCCATGAGGTTCAACAAGGACATGTGCAGGGTCCTGCACCTGGCGGGGAATAACCACAGGCATCAATACAGAATAGAGGTTGACCTGCTGGAGAGCATCTCCACAGAGAGGGAGCTGGGAGTCCTGGTTGACACCAAGTTAACCATGAGTCAGCAGTGTGCCCTCGTGGCCAAGAAGGCCAATGGGATCCTGGCCTGCATCAGGAGGAATGCTGCCAGCAGGTCAAGGGAGGTGATCCTGCCCCTCTCCTCAGCTTTGGTGAGGCCGCACCTAGAGTACAGTTTGCAATTCTGGGCTCCACAGTACAAGAGGGATGTGGAGCTTCTAGAGAGATGATTAAGGGAATGGAACATCTCTTGTACTAGGACAGACTGAGTTGGGCTTGAATTTAGCTTGGAGAAGAGAAGGTTGAGAGGGGATCTGATTAACATGTATAAGTACCTGAAGGCGGAAGGCAGGGAGGAAGGGGCTAAGCTCTTCTCAGTGGTGGCCAGTGACAGGACAAGGGGTAATGGGTGTAAGTTGCAACACAGGAAGTTCCATCTGTATGTAAGGAAGAACTTCTTTACTGTGCGGGTGATAGAGCTCTGGAACAGTCTGCCCAGGGCGGTTATGGAGTCTCCTTCTCTGGAGGTCTTCAAAACCCGCCTGGATGTCATGCTGTGTCACATGCTCTAAGTGTCCCTGCTTGGGCATGAAGATTGGACTAGATGATCTCTAGATGTCCCTTCCAACCTTAACCATTCTGTGATTCTCTGATTCTTTGATAATGGCAAATCTTGTCCAACTCATCTTTCATCTAAGAACTGAGCAAAGTAAGCATAGGTACAATGTGCTGTTAATCAAAATCATTTATATGTATCTAATTCACACCTGTATTGTGTGGTCTTGCAGATGTAATTGATGATCCGTATCCATAACACATACATGGTGTGGTGTCTTAAACTCTAAGTAGTACCATGCAAAAAATTCTATGAAATAAAGCAGATGTACATATATCATTCATGATAACAATCTTCTTTCTTTTTTTTTTAAAAAAAAAAAAAAAAGAAAAAAGGACTCAGTCATTAAAAAATAAACTACAATCTTCATTCTCCTTCATTATATGTGACCAGAGTCTTCCAGTTTGCCTAATCTTGGCAATAATACATAAGCACTGGTTTAAATTGCACAACAAGAGTTTCACCAGTGAGTGATACATAAACTCTAGCAGCACTCCTCAGAGATGTACATATTTTTTCCTGTATTTATGCAGCTCAGATGTAGTACAAATGAAAGCCAGCTTACACTTCTGACAAGGTTAAAGAACAAAATAGTATCAGACCATAAAAGGTAGACATGCAGGGAAAATTACTTCTAATAGGGATTATATTGCTTTAAGTGTTTTGTTATGGTTGAGGTCTAAACTCTCTCATTTCTCAGAAAAGTGTATTATTTTACAGAGCTGTCTAGAAACATAACATCTGCCTTGTAAAATAATCCTTAAAGGCTACTCTCACAAATATATTTATTATTTTATTAAGGAGGAATATTCAGGACATGAATGATGCTGGGAAACTGGTGGAGTCTCAGTCTCTGGTACTGTTCAAGAAATGTGTAGATGAGGCGCTTAGGCACATGGTTTAGCAGGTATGGTGTTGGTATGATTGAACTCAACAGTCTTGAAGGTCTTTTCCAACAATAATGTTTCTATGACTGTATTACAGGAATAGGATATCAGGTAACAACTAAAAATATTGTGGCTCTATACTTAAACAAAATATTAGCATAATGTGCTAACAAAACTGTCCTTCGATTTTCTTAGATGATTCTAAACAAGAATAGCTCCAACTTTTTTCTTGGAATACATTTATACAAAGACATATCCCATGTGTTAATCTTGTAAATAAACTCTTAATGAACATGTTATTAGGAAATAGCACTACTGCTACATACTTTCCCCAATATGCTATTCTTTGAAAATTAAGTTGTTTTTGTTACACCATGTTATTCAATAATAAACAGAAATATTTTAGAGTCCCAACTTAGCCTGCAAACCATTGCCTAAATTCTTCACAAAATTCTACCTCCCAACTGCGGTGTTTTTCATATAGCTACCTTCTTTGTATTTGTTACTTTATAAATTCTCATTCCAGAGTTTAAAACTAGTTTAAATTTTTTGAAAACTAGAAGGTATGCAAGACCTACATGTTTGGCAAAAAATAAAATAAAAAAAGGCAAAACTAAAAGAGCAAGGTACCAGGTGGCAACTTCGTTGTTACATTTATCTTGTAACTAGCATGTTATTCTTTTTCCATAATAAGCACATCCCGTATTGTGTGTGTCCACTCAGTCTTTGACAGAATTTCTGTGTTTTTCCCATTTCTCACAATGACACTTTCCAATGCCATGATCACAGTTGAGAGCAGAGGTCACAGCACTTCCTCATGGTCAGCAATTTCAGGCATAGCAAAATAAAAGATGTGTCAATTTGTATTTGTGTGCTTTGAGAAGTGGTGGGGTCTTTATTTATTTGTTTTAATATAAGTGGCAGACTTTCTGGATGAAGCCATTCTTAATCCATTCTTCTGCCTTTCAACACAGACTGTAATTTGCATTGGTTAGTTTTGGTCTTCTGATGTTACATTCATATGCTCATCATTTCCTTTTTAATGTTTCATTTTGAGAGGACAATGACACATCTAACGCACTATTGGAATTACTATTTGCAGTGTTAAGATAGACCTTTTTCTTTTGTATTATCCAGGATTATGAAATGAATAATTGAAAAATTATTTTTAAAAAAGACATCAAGTCTCCTTTATGTTCAAGCTTCTTGCCAAAGCCTTCCCCTTCAAGTATCAATTAAGAGACAATTCATGCTACCAACATCAGTTAAGTCAGTGGAGCTAATTTCCCCATAAAAATAACAGAAATCTTCCTCTGATACATGCTCTGTTTTCTTTCCATATTCCTTCTAAGAAATCTTATAGCAATCTCTTTACTTCATACCCCATAGTTAGCAAAATGAACTAATTTTCTCCCAACTGAGATCACCAACATCCTCCTCTAAAAGGATCACATTTCTTCCTCTACTTCATTTTATTTCCTCTATTTCATTATCATTCTCTCTACTGAAAAGTTGATAAACATGGAAAATTGCTAAAGTAATACATCACTAAAAAATGTTGTTTAACTCCAGACAATCACTAAAACTCAGTACTTGATTCTAGTAGGCAGTGTGTGAATCTCAGAGCATCCATCATCATTGTAAACTACTTTGTTTTATTTTACAGTAATGGTCTCTATTCACAGACAGCTACTAGACAGCAAACCCTAAAACATAAATGTTATCTAGAAAAAATTTTTTCAAGCAGTTCTAAAGCTGATCCATCCCACAGGACATGGTCAAAAAACTATAACTGAAAACTGACTACAAGATACAATGTATATCATTATAGTAATGACAAAGGAAAACAATTTTTTTTATCATATGCAACTCCTTCAGTTTCAAGTAAAGATTCTCTGTAATTATGTGTGAAATTAATAATCTAAGTATTTTTTATGGCCAAAATACCTTTTTCTCCTTTCTACTCTTACTTAGGCTGCTAAAAAGAAATTAAAAAACATACATATACAAGGCAGCCTTTTATAAATATTTCTTCTGTCCCTTTTTTCAGTACATGATATCTAAACTTTAGCAGCCAGAAAAACATTTTTTTCCCCTCCACTGGAAAGAGGAAGGGTAGAATCCCTCCCCCTGAGATTTGTGTTATACCAGCTTATTAACAGATACAGGAGGTATCACTAAGCTACCACAATGGTATCCCTTTCATAGCTCTTATATGAGAGCTCAATAAATGCATCTAAATAACAATCTTGAGATAATTCCACTTTAGGACCTCTCACATCAGCTTGGGCTGCTATGAAACAAAGCCTCCAAGGTGACTAGTAGTGCTTGATAGATCTACTGCTCTTCATTTACTGACTGCTCAGGAGAGATATGAAACAGACAGATGTGCAAGGCCCAACCTTTTTATTTCCACAACAAACACTTCCTCCTTTTGCTTCCCTCCCAATTCCATGGTACAAATACAAAATGGCAAAGCTCATCCTGAATTTAAAGGAAGGTTGTTCACATTCATATGGAAGAAAAAAAAAAATCACATACCTGATGCAAATTGGAAAAGACAAATTGGAAACAGGTGAAGATTTTTGTTAAAAACAGTAAAAAAAAACACAGAGTAAGTTCCTGACCTCTCACCAGCTGTGATAGTGTGGGGACATGCTATCTTATGAAATATATCTTGGGAGCATTCTCTTACAAGAGTATTACAGCAGAGGATGGAGGTTACAGATATCCCATATTTTTGCTAAATTGCCTTAAACTGTAAGGGCTCTTAGGAAATCGGGCTCCATCCTATACCTGCTTCTTCTTTTCCTAATGAATTTGCTCTTAAGTACCCAGACAAGAGATTGCAAAGAATATTAGGTGACATATATCATAGCAGAGAAGGGAGTAATGCTTAGATATATTGAAAAACACAGACAAATATATATGTTAAAGAAACATTAAGAGATTTTTCTTTAATAATAGACCACAATTTCTCTTCTCCTTCTAGAAAACAAAAAAAAAAATTATAATTTTAAAAAGTCTTAGTATATGTTTCTTAGTTATACAGATCTCATAGTTATTCTCAGTTTTAATTTTGTAAAATAAACAAGCACAAAAACAAGTGTTTTCAAAAGAAAAGAGTCTATCTTGTAGAAAATAAATCTAAAATGCTCAGGTTTATTGACAGATTTATTTCTTTAGAAAAATTTGAAATGCAACTCCTTCAGAAAGTATGAAAGAACTCATTTCTTAGGATGCATCAGAGAAATATCATAGAATATTTTTCTCCAAATGACTGGGGTATTAAGACTGCAGTGACCAGCCCTGTTGTATTAAGCACTCATTTAATTTTTTATCTAGGGGGTAGAGGGTATCTAGGGCGTATCTTTTACTGAGAGGAGAGGGGAAGCGGGAGATGTGACTTTTTCTTCCTCTCAAGTGCATGATACTTTGGTTACTTTTTCATTTCGCTAAGTGGCAGCTCTGCTCTGTCACCTGGGTCTTTATCACTTGGGGCTATTAAATCCAGTATTCCAGGTGAAGTCTGCCCAAAAGCTGGATTTTTGTTTTGAAGATTTTCTTCCCATAGCATTTGGAGCCAGATTCAAGAACCAAATGAAATTCAGTCAAGTAAACAGAAGTGAGAGTACGTTCACAAAAGACATTTTCAGTGCCTAGCTGTGGCATGATTCATGCCATTTCACAACTTTTTCATTCTTCCAGGCTTAAAATATATGTATTTTTTAATATAAGTTAAGCAAGGGACATCACAAATCTTCTTGAACATTAGATTGTGGGTATGTTTTTAAAGCACTGAGCACTCTTTTAGCTTCAAAAAACTTGTTCTCTTGCCCCCTTCTCTGCTCCCCCCCCAGAAATATAACTCTTCTATTCCCTTTCCCACCCAGCATTATTCTTTCTGAGCAGCATTTAGAGACAGTATCTTCAGGTCCTTAAAATTGTAACCTAAGCCTTTGCAGCCTCATGACAGAAGAGTGAATGTAAAAGTACTCTGTATGCATGCACTTCCTTGGAGCTTATTAATGACAGCATTTTTTTCTTCTTAATATTCTGCCCATGTTCCTGTTCACAGGAAGGCTGAATGATGTAGACTGTTTCTTGAAATCTTTGCCTTGATGATTTTGGCTTCCTTTACACATGTCAACATAAGGTACAATCAAAAATGAAAGCCTATTTTTGAGATACTGATATGAATAGCAGAGTGCTTATCTCCTCTCTCCTCCCTTTAATTCCCCTCTCCACACATACTTTCCACCTCCCCACCCCGCTTCCCACCCCTCACCCTGAGAAAATGGTCCTTTTTATCTCTAGGGTTTTCTTTGGGAATCAGTCAATTTCATCTTCTTGTTCAGTTCTTGTTCAGTGCACCTCTGTGATACCTACTGAAAAGTGTGCATACTACAAGTCATTTTCTTGTGAAAGTTCATGCCTACTTTTGATTCTTTTGTAGAGATTTATTCCATAGCTTCATTTTATTTCCTCATAAATTCTCTACCTTTGTATCATTCTGTAATTTAGAACTAACAAAATATTTGCTAATAAAGCCACACACAGTAAGTACCATACTATTATTCTGAATGTCTTAAATTGGCCCCATTTGATAAAATGACATAAGCAGAGACCTGTTAAATCTTTATTTTTTTCTCTTATTATTTTAGCATTAGATTTATAGCTCCTGATAAAGCATTTGATAAGTTACCAAGCAGTCCTTGAATAATTTGTCCCTGCCATGATATAACCTGCTGGTTTTCTTTTATCAAAGGTTTTATTAAATCATGTAGAATCTTTGAAGAAAGAGCGAACAAAACACCAGGTTTCTCCAGCAAAAGTGATCTGGTGGATCTTACCTGACTATATGTCAGATGAAGCCTATTCTGAAAGACAGTCAAAATGTATTTTTGCTGGAGAGTATAAACAGTTTCTAGGTTGTTTTACAAGTATGGAAATAGTATTCCTACACAAGTCCATTATTAATATCGTAAGTTATATAATAAGTCTCGTACACATAATGGGGCTTTTCTTTAATGAATGTGTTCTAAAGTGCCAACAGTCCTATTTTTTAAGGCTGCCTTGAGGAGAGCATGAAGACAACATTCAATCTCTGCCTGCAAGCACAATCAGGAGACTTTAAATATACCTGTTTGTGAAATACATATTCTAAAACAAAGTTTTCTTTTCCTTCCATTCGTATACAGCCCATGAAATAGAAGAAGCCAATCGCTGAGATCAAACTATTATCCATATCAAAGGTTGAAAATGAAGGAAGAACCTTTGATTTCTTATTCACACAGATACAAGAGACGCTAATGGCATGCACTGTATACAGGAATTCTTGATCAGGGGTATCAGAGTCACGGATAGCATCTTAGATCAACTATAGCTTGACAGTGATTATTCTTTCTACAGAGGTACAGTTCAAAACAACTCAGTTCCACCAGAAGCTCTATATATGCAGGGATAGGGAATGATTGTCTTAGAAAAGACATCTTAGAAAAGACATCTTAGAAAATCTTATATGTTTAGATGGTTATTATAACAGATTACTGTCACTGCTAACTTGGCAAAGTGGGAAGCAAAAAGCAGTCATTATCAATCTTCTTTTATGAAGATATGCAATCCTCTGCATATTATAGTTCCTTTGCCATTAATGGCAAGGCATACTTGGTGTCTTGAAGGATTGTTCTTACAGGGCAAATGGATAAATACATCTGATTAAAAAAAAAAAAAAAAAGAAAGTAAAGTAAAGTAAAGTAAAGTAAAGTAAAGTAAAGACCACATTTTTCTCATTCCTCCTTATGAATCTTTTTCTCCAAAATACTCTTACAAATTATGAGAAGATCAGCAGCCAAATCTGGTACAAACAGCTGTAAGCTTTATGTATTTATGTATTGAGACCTGTAGTTAGCAGTGTCCCCCAGGGGTCGGTCCTCGGTCCAGTCCTGTTCAACTTATTCATTAACGACCTGGATGAAGGCATGGGGTGCTCCCTCAGCAAGTTTGCTGATGATACCAAACTGGGAGGAGTAGCTGATAGCCCTGAGGGCTGTGCTGCCATCCAGAGGGACCTGGACAGACTGGACAA
>VZSG01000492.1:278812-296877 GCA_013398315.1 Nothoprocta pentlandii | reverse complement strand
AAAAAAAAAAAAAAAAAAAAAAAAAAGTTTAAATGTGTGCGAATGGCTTTGATATGAACTGCAATAACAGTGCTAAATTTGCAAAAAATGAACAAACATTAGGAATAATATCAGCACTTTTTAGTAGTTTTCTTTTGTATTTTGAGCAGCATAGTGATGGCTTATATAAAAAAAAGCAAACAAAAATCCACCTAACCTCTTTAAAGAATAGAATGTGATTTATCGTAGTAAATGAAGAATTCCTCCCCCTTTCCCTCTTTTTTTTTCTTCCCATGGTGAATTATAGTGAAGATGTCTGCCCTTTTCATTGTGAACAGTCAATTAAACTCTGTGAAAACCGATATGGAGATCTGTCCTTTTCCAACACAAGGCAAGCTGAGTGCAAGCTGAAACAGACTTTTATATCATGGAAATCTTCTAGTGAACAGGAGAGGAATAATCTAACTGCAGTGAAGAATGAATGGATTTCACAGATCTGTACAGTGATGACATTAAATCTCAATAAGAAATCCAGGAAGAACATTTATACAGCAGGATTCATTTCATAACAAAATGTTTGTGTCCAATAGAAAGCAAATTTGTCATCAAGAAGGAAAATGAGATATTATGCTCAGACAAGTCACTATAGGGAATAAGTTTGGATTATGCTAGACTTGCCTGTACTAGTCTGAGTTAGTTAGCTGCCAAAAAACAAAATTAAAAAAAAAAAAAATAGAAGGGGATAAATGTACAGCATGTTTCTTTCTCCAGGGTCTTGATTCTATTATGAACTCTAGTGTTCTTTTAGAAATTAACACCCTGCTGTGAGGAATTTGTAAGAAATTCGCATTATAGTAATTGTTTGCTGTTATTTTCTGCTACAACTGATTCCACAGAACATTTTTTTTTCAGT
Organism: Nothoprocta pentlandii; assembly: GCA_013398315.1. Taxonomy (NCBI): domain Eukaryota; kingdom Metazoa; phylum Chordata; class Aves; order Tinamiformes; family Tinamidae; genus Nothoprocta; species Nothoprocta pentlandii. The sequence continues at coordinate 295,985 of VZSG01000492.1, read as the reverse complement.
TACCACTGTATAATTAATGTTATACACTAGGATATAAGTCTCTGAGCCACCCATATTTAGCAAAACAGCACAACTCAAACTCTGTAACTTTTTTATCATTTCATCAAATATTGACTTCTAATGGTTGCTGTTGAAACTCAGAGTCAGGGAAGACTTTCACTACATTTCTACATTCTTAGTCTTTGAATTGTGTTTAATACATGCCCAGAGTGCACATATTATGAATCATTATACATTTATAATATGATATTCTCTTTATTTTATTTTTTTTTCCTTCTAAAAAGGAGGGTTTTTTTTTTTCCTCTAAATTCTTAACATTCCCAAGAAAAGTTCACAAGCTGAAGACAGTGTCACACTAAAAAAACCTTAATCTTAAAAAGCTAGATGGGGGTTATTGAATTAGGTCAGGCACTGACTGATTACACTTGTTCTGTTTCCAGACCTGAGGGAGAAACAGCTTATATGTTTACAACTATCTTTCCATGTTTGGTAACCCTGTAAATCTCAACATGAGGTTTTGGTAACTCTGCATTAACAGGATAGATATAACAGAACACTTCCATGTAAGTAACAGAAAGTAAAATGCTATATACATTTTTATAAAAATAATGATAATATAAATTTAGAAAATGTGACTAAATTTTTATCTTATAAAAATATTTTCATGAAATCTCCTGTGATTACAGATATAGTGAAAAATAAATTAGTAATTGATATGAACACAAATATAAATTTATAAATAAAAATAAGTTATAATTAATTTAATATATTAACATATCTCATTTAGAGAAGAAAAATACAATGTTTCATAACTTTATACTTCTGCAGCAATTTCTTTTTTTAACTGCAAAGATTACAATAAAGATTGATGAACTAACAACCATTATGCTTTCCTAATAAAACTGATGCCATTCATTCCAGTTTAGAGCGCTGCTATGTCCAAACACAAAACCTATATTAATGTTAAGTCTTGGAGTTGGAATATATTTCAGTAAAATATTTTTAAAATAATCAATTTCAGAACAGAATTACTTACACTGCAGTCTGCCAGATCACCAGGATTAGCAGCCTCTGCAGGGTAAGGGAAAGACATATATTAACTCATTAAAAGAAGTTGTCGTATTTATGGTGTAAAGTTATAAGTAGGCTCATGATTTAATTTAATTGCACCAGTGTAAGACCCAGGCATCTTCCCTCTGCTTTGCTTGTTCCCAGCCAAGTTGTCATTCAAGAAAAAAGCATCTGTATATGGGGAAGAAGTAGGTTCAGAAGCCTGTTGGTGGGAAGCTCAATGACAGTGTAGTTGAAGTTATCTGTGTTCAATCTGTCTAGTATGTAAAAGATGGTACAAACATATTGCAACTTTTGACTGCCAAATCACTTAAACTAGAGCTCAAATTGCACAAACGGACATACACACACACGCACACACATACATATATATAGAGTTGGTATCTCTGGCCTTGAGAACAACCTCTTGCCTGTCTGGCAGTGAAAACATGCTCAAAACATATGAGATGCAGGAAAGAGTGCTGTTACATTAACACCCTAGGAAGGATTAGGAAATCCTCAGTGCAGACTAAAATACCCAATCTGGATTATTTTTAAAAGAGTTCATAAAAATCACAGTACAAGGCAAAAAGTCTGCTAAGCATATAAACTACATAAACAGATATATCTGTGATACTACATAAATAGATAGATCTTTGATAGCTACCAAAAGTCAAGGGAGATAGGAGCAAAGAGCCTTTAAAGAGCCGTTAAAAACGAAAACAAATTACACTTCAGAGAATACTATGCCTGTAATTCACCACTTAAGAGAATTCTTTCTTTTTTTTTTATTTCTTTATATTTTCTTTTAATCCAAAACTGTATCTAAGATTAAATCAGACTATGCACTTGCATGAAAAAGAACAAATATGCATATGCATTATATCCATCACATCAATGTTCCATTTATTACTATAGTAAAACTGCAGTCGGTTTTATATTAAACTCTCTGGTGCACAGAGGATTCTCAAGAACTTCTGCTGATGTAGCCATTTGAGGGGAGACAAATCTTTACTTCTTCTAAAAATAGTCTCTTGCTGTGAAATGTCTGTATCCTCTAAAATGGACTGTGTGAAGGAGTGATAGTAAAGTACAATGCTTGTACTGTTTTAGGTTTCTTACCTTTCCCCCATCAAAAAAAGACACAAGTTAGCCTAAGTATTCCCGATTTTATCTCTTATCTCTAAAGAATACATTGTTAATATGTTTCTCTCTATAGCTAACTAAAAATAACCCATGTGTAATTCATTTCATCTAGCTTTAATTATTCACAAGATAAATGTAGAATCTAATGGAACTATTTGGGCTCCTATAGAGACAAACAAATCTGGAGGATGGAGCATTATGTTCTATAAATTTGCTCTGAATTTATTTGTAGAAGTTCATGTTGCTTTCCATTGGCCGCAGAAGAATCGAAAGTCCCAGCTGATCTATACATTTAACTTTTAAGTGGCAAGAGTAAAAGATAAATTAGACTTTCCATATATAAAATCAGAAAGATTAATTTCCATATCATAAGATACTACCAAGTACAAGATTATGCAACGTAGGGACAGAGCCAATAAGGATTATGAACTTAGTTCTGAGTCTCCTTTCATTCACAAAGGGGAGTTTTACACTTCAGAATAAGATCAAATACCACAGTAGGTGGACACCTTTCAAGTGCTAAGGATATGAGTACAACACAGTTATGTAATTGTGAGGAATAAAATTTATTCACTATTTAATCTGAAATGCATAAGTAGTTCAATGAAATGCATAAGTAGTTCAAAGTATGAAATCTAGGATTCTGTCTTCTAGCCACTGGCTTGCAGAGGCACTTTGGGATCTTTTCTTTAGTTTCACAAATCCTTAACCACTGCTTTTCTGTGATAGGTATGTGGCAATGTAATGATGTTACAATGAAATCTTGTGAGAAGCCTTATGTTCAAATTTTTCTCTGGGGCACAGGTACGGAATTGAATCACTGCAACATAGTAGAACTATAATTCCAATAGTCTGAGACTTTAATATGAAAAGATGGGCCATCTCCTGAGTTTACAAAATAGAACATTAGATTATACCCATCTCTTTTATCAGATCTAGTGTGAGAGATTGGTTTGGAGGTTACTCTCTTTTTCACTGAGTAACTTGAACGTATATAAACCTCAGAAAATTTCATGAGGAAGCACTTTTCCTATGCTACAATCTTAAGGTATTGCTTGTACTGGTAGGTAACTACTCTAGAATATTGGACAAACTTTTGAGTACGACGGTGATGTGAGACAAGGGTTATGGTCCTTGTATCCTAAGCACAAAGTCTCTTCACTACTCTTTCAGGCTTAACACAAAATCTTAAATCAAACATGGCTACATAATGGCTAGTATAGCTCTTAAGCAACTATTTCATATTCAAGAATTCAGAAAAGTTAAGGAAAATAGCTTCCTAGAGTTTATACTCATTTGTGGAAAGAAGATTTTGTGTCTGTACATAAATTAAGTTTCTAAAAATAACTACCACAGTTACTGGAAGAAAACTTTGCATTTGATTCAACACTACAATACTGCACTTTCTTGCTAAGGTAATATCACTAAAGTTACTAGGAAGTAGCTATGAACTAAATATTCTAAACAGAATTCCTACTGAAAAAAAAAAAAAAAAAGAAAAAGAAAGCTATAAATCTAATTTCCCTGGCTCCATTGCAGTCCCAAGACATCATCTTTAAACTGGAAATTATGGAGATTTTAGCCTACGTTTACATTAGCCTGAACAAAAGCATAGACTAATGCAGTGGCAAAAAGCTGTAGATCTTGTGCAAGCTTCATTATCATTTCCACAGATTGGCATTCAATAAAATTAGGGTTCCTAAGGTGACTTCTTGCTTCATATATACCTATTCTCAGGAGAAAAAGGCCATAAAAAGGACAGTTGAAGTTTTGCGGTTTGTAGCAGAATCTTCCTGAATGTGTACAGTTCAGCCTGCTTACTGGGAAATTCTAAGGGACAGGAATATGTACTCATCTCTTCTTAATTTGGGGAGGCCTAGAAATATGTTCTCTGCTTTCTGTATTGCTGATCTCACCAGTAGGTGAATGAGCGGTGCTCCTGACACCTACACAAAGGATGTAATTTTAAGTTTTTAGAGTAATAAGACTTTTAGATATGGTTTGATTTGAGGGGCTTTGCTCATGAAGGAGTGCAAATATTAGAAGCTCTGTTAACCCCTCAACACACATACACACACATATCTGTTTGAGTTTCCTGCTGACTTCTCCGGGTTTTCTAATACCCTGTGATGCCACCATTGTCATGCCTATCGCCAGATAAAGAAAACATTACATAACACAGAGGCCACTCTTTCTTTAAAAGGATTCAAATGGATTAGCTCAAACAATTTTATATAACTTGATCTAACTTTTTATAGTATGTTGCAGAGTAAATTTGATAATATATCAACAAAGTTCTTGTAAACAATAAGTATTAATAGTAAGTGGTTATCATCGCTTTATACCTTTATTTACATACATCTCTTCTAACGGATCATTATTTTTTATAGACTGAACTTTCAGTGAACCCACGACAAAGATATATGTGTGACTTGGTTGTTCTGATAAAACATTAGTTATGTTATCAGGAAACCACAGGAGCACTGCTGCAAAAAGAACACAAGAACTTCCAAAATACAAACAGAGAACCTTCAAAGTACAGGCATAGATGATGACAGAGGCCTCTGGACCATAAAAACAAATCACAATCAGTGTGCATTTAGTGAATCTTTAATGCATTTTTCACTAAAGAAATGCAACTTTGGAAGCTGGATAACCAAGAATAAGAATATAGCTAACGTAAAACTTATCACACATATTAGATATCCAATACAAAGACCAGTAAAGTGAGTAAACAGATTATGTCAGTAAGCATATAAAAATATCATGATCAGAGTTGGGAGGAAAAAAAACCCAAAAAACTATCAAAGCTATCCATCACAGTCAAGAATTCTGATGCCTGATGCTTTGACACAAACCTTATTCTATCCTTTCTTGAGAAAGACTAGCATATTTGATCTTAGAATCCAGATAGATACAGGAAGGTTGAACAAATCAGTTTGTATATATTGTTTTTAACTGTATTATTTTTATATGAAAGTTAGAATCATAGAATCGTTATTTTTGGTAAAGACCCTCCAGATTATCAAGTCCAACCATAAACCCCTCAACACCATGCCTGCTAAACTATGTCCCTAAGTGCCTCATCTATGCATTTCTTGAACATTGCCAAGGACAGAGATTCCGTAACTTCCCTGGGCAGACTATTCCAATGCTTTCTGTGTAGAATTTTTTCCTAGTATCTAACCTCAACCTCTCTTGGCACAATGTTAGGTCATTTTCTCTTGTTCTATCTGTAGTTATTCTGGAGAAGAGATGGACCGCAGCCTCACTACAACCTCCTTTCAGGTAGTTGTAGAGAAAGATAAGGTCTCCCCTAGCCTTCTCTTCTCTAGACTAAATGAAATTAGCAAAAACCAAATACTTTGGTCTATAAAAGAGCTACAATATCGCTGTAACTTGATCAATAATATCTCTTTGATTAGACTATTAACATTTTGCTTGGACAGTCAATAAATTTCTGGTTCTGCCTATAAAATGTGTTTCTTGAACTCACATAAGTCTCATGGGGTGCTTGGTCTGTACACATGAGACTTGGTTACAGTTTGGATGGATTCAGAATAGACAGAGTTTCACATGATAAAATCAGTTTCATGAATTTCAATACCAGGCACTTTAGGTGGTTTTTTTTTTTTTTTTTTTTTTCTCCTGTTCTAATGAATAAGCCTCACTATGGAGACATCTATGGGACAGATTGTGAAGTGTGCCACAGAAAATAAATGAACATGTTGCTCCTTGAGCCTAGAAGCTGTGTGAGCACATGTGAAATGGAAATAGACTCTGTTAAGCAGCAATCTGCCACTGAGAAGACTGGTAGCAGGCTCAGAATCAGAAAATGGGGACAAAAAGTAAATAGAAGGAGTCTCTCATTGTTCTAGATATGGCTCTGCTGGAGGCCATATTCTACCTCAGAATTTCTGATCCCTTCATGGACAACTTCTCTGGCAGTGGGATGAAGCATTGTACTGCACACTACTTGTACACAGATTCCATGCAACAAGTGATAGTGGGAATGAGTGACACACTACACTTCACTTGTGTGAAAGAAATAGTAATAGGTTTTATTGAAATGGACAATGGTTTCACAAGATTCTACAGCAAGGTCACTTATTATTTACTGCACAGAAGTTCAAGATAATACATGAAATTATCAAGGACATTCTCCCCTTGATGACATTCTCGCCTTGAGTCACAAGGTTCACATTGGACCCCTTTGATTTCCAAACTCCTCTTGAAAGGAGTCTGGACATGGCTGGATCAAATCCTAGTCCCAGACCTGGTCAATGGTTTATGACTGTGATTCATGCACAGTTACAAGTAACTTTTGTTTAGTAAAATTTATAAGTTCGAGAGGGAGGAGAGGGAGGAGAGGGAGGAGAGGGAGGAGAGGGAGGAGAGGGCGCACTTACCACAAATCTGTTGTGGCAAGGCTCTCTCAACCCCAAGGAGTATCCTTGAGAGGCATCCCTGGTCAAGGGGAGATCCTGGCATGCAGCCCACTACCAGTAACTCAATGGACTCTCAGGCTCTCCCCATATTTATGGGATAAGATGACTTATGGTCATTCCTACGTTTTCAGACAGCTTCTGATTGGTGTATGCCGAATTAGCTTTATCTCCACAACAGTATACAGCCATCAGGACTGTTATTGCTGGTTAACGTCTGCGTGGGGGAAGAAATCAGGGAGGCAACCACTAGGATCAGAAAATGTTACTGATGGTTAACACCTAAATAGAGCTAACTGTGAAAAGCCAAGTTGAGCTGGGGAAGGAGCACATCTGTCACAATAGAGCCCTAACAGGTAACTAGGCATTATCCATTTGTTCTGTGACTCATATTAGCAGATACTCCAACTTCCTTACAAATGTTCCTGATTTACAGTGACAGCAGTGAACTAGATGAGTTACAGAATCATTCTAGGCAGTGAGGAGGAGGGGGCGAGCCTCTTTTCAGTGGTGGCCAGCAATAGGACTAGAGGAAATGGCCACAAGCTGAGGCACCAAAAGTTCCACAGGAACTTAAGGAAAACATTTCTTGACATTGAGGGTGACAGAGCACTGGAACAGGCTGCACACGGAGGTTGTGGAGTCTCCTTATTTGGAGATCTTTAAAACCCGCTTGGACGCAGCCCTGTGCCATGTGCTCTAGGTGACCCTTCGTGTGCAGGGGGGTTGGACTAGATGACCTCTGAGGTCCCTTCCAACCTTAAGCATTCTGTGATTCTTTAAAATTCTTTTTCAATTCATTTCCCATTCTAGAAGTCATGATTATGACCTCTACTTTTGCTGTTGTTTATTTTGTTTGTTTTGGCTTTTCTTGTCAACCTGGGAAATTATTCAAGATGATCAACACTGCAACCATTTGAAACTGTCATACTGACATTTCCTGGAGAAGTACAATAATACTTGAAAAAATAAGTGGGCAGAATGGTAAGTCTTTTGCAATATTTTTGGGAAAAAGGAAGATATCTGTAGCTCATATATCCATTTCAGACATACATGTGCACGTAAATTTGTACAAATGAGTCATGATTTTTTTTGCATTGTGAATTCATGCAGAATTGCAAAAGTCAAAGATACTATATAACTCAAGGAAGATAATGAATTTAAAATGTTTTAATTTAAAACACTTATTTGCATGAATTAGCTGAATTTTCAGATAGTCTCCAAGCATTTTATCTGGGATCCTGTAGTACTTTTATTCTGAGTCTTTTACTTCTCAGTCTTGAGGTATCTTCTCATCTTCATTTATGTTTAATATATAAGATACCTTAAGATAAGGTATCTTAAGGTAAGATAAGATTAAATTAACCATAAGATTTTGGACATTTAATCTCCAGGATTTTTGCTAGTATTATTGATTATATGCCCACTAAAACACTATTACTTGCTTCAAAAAATACACAAACAGAAAACAGTGCAGAGCCAGATGCAGAATACACTTTTTATCTTACCATATTATCAAATTATAGACATAAATGATTCCTCAGGATAGCAGCCAAAAAGGAATTATATATTTTTGCTCTGGAGAAGCTTCCAGAAAGAAAAAAAAAAAAAAAAAAAAAAAAAAGACAATAGACAATATGTCCATTAATATTCTTTAAGCATATGTAGAAAAAATGGAAAAAAAATGAGATCTTAACATAAGAAAACAATTAATAAACCAAGTACTTAATGTGCCTAAGTTGGGTGCTTAATTCTATCTTAACCACAGCTTAGATCTTGAAGAAAGGATGACATGACTATCCCCATCCTCATTTGGATAAACACAATTAATATTATCTTGGGGTTTTTATTATTTATTTGTTTGTTTGTTTGTTTTGTCTTCATTTCTAAGTGAAGTCAAGGGAGTTAGACCCTTCATATGTCACTGGTATTGATGTGAAAATATTTCTATTCATTTTCATGGCAGAGAAGCCACAATATATTTGTCAGGTTTGAATACTTGAATAGCAGAAGAAAGATTTCTTTCTCTGCTCTCAGAGAATATTTTTTTTATAAGGTTTTGGATTTAGTTTGATTCAGTTCCATATACTTAGGCACACCTTACTCCCACATGAGCAAACACCCAGCCTTCCTGAACACTGATTTTTAAGTTCATGTCTTATTCAAGGGTTTCAGGACAATGGTTCTAATGGTCATGATTCCAGGAAGTATTTAAATGAGTTGATCTCTAAGCTTATGAGAAATCTCCACAAAACAAACATGATTTTTTCTCCCATGGAAAAGCTAAAGCTATGCTTGTGTACTTTTGACTTGCAATTTGTAATTACATTAATTATTACCATAAATGCAAGCTGTTGAGGGAACAATGTCAAGGTATATTGACAATGAAAAGCAGTGTGAAAACTGGGGCAAAAAGTATTGTGGAAGTTCATAACAGCAGTGCAGTGCAGCCTGTTTCACAGTTAGCAGAGACTGAATCACAGGACCAAAATAGTAATATGCTCTGGCATGTGCCAGAAGGTGCAAGCAATCTCAATGACTGACCTAATAACTGCATGATATGTGACACCTGCAATTTAATAATATATACCGGATTCTTAAATAGGCACATAATCAAAAGGCACTACAGATCCTTGTATTCTCTGAAATGTCACATGAGGAGGTCATGTGGAAAGCAGATGGACTGTTTTAACAGGTTTTATCTAGCCGCAGAATATGGTGTGGTCACTGCCTTGCTGTAAAAGCAGCCCCATGACTAATAGTGTAACAGGCACTTCAGTTCTCTTGCCTAACATGAGTTACAAAATGTCAGAGACAACTAAAGACATTGTGAAGTTCACCCAAATTTTAGTTAATCCATAAGAATAAAGGAGAGGAGGCATATCTTAATTCCCTCTCAAAATAGAAAAGACAGATATGCTCTTTCAGCCTTCATTTTCTTAGGCTACAGAGGGCAAATTTGCTTTCTCTCACAAGGCAGACATACACTTCACTCACAATTACTGAGGGTTTATTACCTTCTGATCCCCTCCAAATTTTGTCATCAATGAATTTCAATAACATACTTCTACTTATTGTGTTAGAGCCAAAATTAAACAAGATTAACTCCAAAATGATCTTTGAGGAAACCATTACTAATACAAGATTAATCACAAGATTTGATCACCCTAAACTCCTTCTTTATCACAACCTGTTTGAATATCCTCTTTATTGAAACATTACATGCATTAAAGATTTCCTACTAATTAATTAGTTAACTCTTTTTGAATTGGACAAATAAATTCTAGATGACTTTATATCAAATATCCTAAAGTCTAGATAGATTAATGCCTCTGTGTTATCCTTCATCTAGGTTAGTATTTTAAAGAAAAGTATCATCTTATTGGAGCATAATCTGCCATTGGTAGATTGCATAAGTGAAATATTCTCATTTCTCCATTTGCATCTGTATTTCTTTTTGAAAAACAAAAAATTCTGAAGTCATTTATGTTAAAAATAATCTCAGGTGAGACTAACCTCAGTTTTCAACTATCAGTATTTCAAAATCCTGATGGGATCTTGTCCATTTAATCTAATTTGACCATACATCATTATTTTCATTTTACTTCATATATAATTATCTTCCCTCCCATTCAGATACATTTGTTCATATCATCCACACTGTCTGTATTCTCACAAGTGATAACACTGTTTAATTTTGTTTCAAGATAATATTTGGATTATCTTTCTCATTTCATAATGCCATGATCACTTCTCCGTTTACTTACATGACTGAAGAGTTTTTACTATATATATATTTTTTAAAGTCCTTAGACTTTTAGCTCTCTTTCTGCATTACATTCATACATTAAATGAATTTCAGTATCTGTGTAACAATAACTCCATGCAACTTGCAGCCAAAAGACTTCAGGAAGGAAATCTAAAACATCAGAAGAAACAAATAGTTACATATTTTAACAGTTTACCCTTTAAATAACTTATCTTCTATACACTGCAGAGGAATAAATGGTAGCAGTAGCAAACTATTATTTTCCACTGCAGCATGAATGGTGTAGTCAGTGGCTTTTAGAAATATGTGCTGAATGTCTTTTGTTTGAAGAAACAGAGTACCTAGTCCCAGAGCAAGTATGATCTAATCTTCACAAAAAAAGAAAAATACATAACATAGCTTCCTTCAGAAGGACGTGTTATTCTAAGTTTTTAAAGAACATCATATTAGAAATCTGCAGGGAGAAGGGAGTTAGTCAAATACACTTTCATAGTCTCCCTTCTTCTATTTGTAAAATGGAAGAATGACATCTAACGTTTTCCAAAATTAGACTTTTCAGATGGCTGCAAAAAGCTCAGAAGAAACATCAAACATTGGAAAAATTTGCAATCTATCATCTTTTAACCCAGGTCAACGTCTGCTATATTAAAGTGTTGATCCTGCCTTCTAGCTTACACTAATTGAAATTTGTCTTTCCTGATACAAGATAATTCTGTTAAAAAGTTTAAATATTTAGACTTTTTTTCTCTGCTAGATATTTACAGATAATATCCCTCTTAAGTTTCTGAAGTGAAAAAAAAAAAAATCTATCATCAAAATCCGGACCCTTGCTCCAAATTTCAAGGCCAATTCAGTCAAAATTTCAATCTGACACTGAGGTTTGCTACTGAAATTAATCATCAAAACGGTTGATGATTACCATAAAATTCAGGAAGTCAAGCAGGGAAAAAAAGTATGGATAATGAGTGCAAGGAATATTATGAGACATCATTTCATGATCTGTCATTATCTACAGAAACAGATAAATTCATGAGTCTTCTGTTAGTCCATAAATAAATATACTAGTATTTTACCTTTACAGTTTGGAAAAAATAAGCTAATCAGCTTATTTTCACAGCACTGGTGATTCATGCTCACAGTGATCATGTGAGAACTGAGATGAGCTAAGCCAAGAAAAGATCCTTCTTACAAAGTCATTTTTTAGCAGTATTAGCAAATAACAGCTGTAATGTATATTCAGCTTAGGCAAAAGAAATCCACCCAGCAAATGAGTGATTGACAATTATACTGCATGATCTTACTATTTTATCAAGATTTTTCCCACAGACCCAATAGAAGAACATATGCAAAATAAAAATAAAATAACTCTGGCTGACTTTCTTGTCTTTTAAAAGGTTACTATAATCACTGAATCAAATCAAGTATTATAAACATATGATTACATTAATTTAAAATGGCTTGGCTGATGTTTATCCAGCATTTAAGCCTGTACTTATTTTATTATGAATGGCTTGTTAAACAGCTGTAACTGGTTAACCACCACCAAAAGCAAATTCATTTTAAAGGTTATTGCCCAATAAATAATTTACTGAGCCTTATCTATGACATATTTAATAAAACTCCTAAACCTTAAAATAGTGCAAATTCATTTGCAGCAGTTACTGAACGTATAAAGCTGTCGTGTGCTCTGCGTGTTTTACCATATACTTCACAGAAGATAATAGATAGCTACAGATAGGTGACCATTAAAATTAAGCATTTATATTATATTGTTAGATTATTTCCAAAACGATGCATTTACTAGCAATAGAAAATCAAGTGTGTGAATAATGTGTTCATATCACTTCAAGGATGCCTTGGCAAGACATGCTGCTTTACAGGTAGAGAGGAAGTAGAGAAATTTCAGGAACAGCTAAAAAATAGTCAGTAGCAAGAGGAGGGAGGTGGTTCCACCTGTATCCAACACCATGCTAAAGAATACTGCAGTAGGCTTTTCTTTAAGCTGTAAAAGAATAGGTAACAAAGAGCCATATTATAAATATACCTGCAAGAAAACATTGATAAGACATTCATAAAAGATAGTAACAGGAAAAGGGAACAATATGAGATGATAGAATTTTATCTCATTAGTTTCTTTATATATTAAATATATGTTAATTTTAATTGGGGAAAAAGATACTGTCTGAATCGCTCCCACCATAGACTTACGGTATTCAGAAATGAGCATAAGCTGCTCAAATGATACTAGATAACTTCTGGGATATGTGGAACAAAATCCTTTTAAAAACTGAGTTTATGTCCGTTGAATGAAGGTTCTTTAGAGATTTGCCGAGCTTTTCTTTTTTTCTTTTTTTTTTTTTTCCTCAAAACAAAGAAGTGTTTAAAGCTGAATTGATATGGTCATTAAGACAGATCCTAGCTATAATCTGTAAAAAAATCTGTCAGCTGATGCCTGTTCTGTAGTCAAATCAGAATCCTTGTTAAAGAATTATGATGAATTCTAGACATATCTGGTTTCAAATGAATCACAGAAAGGACTGAGGTTGGAAAAGACCTTTGGAAAAGTATCTAGTCTAATCCTCTGCTCGAACAGGGTCACCTAGAACCAGGTCACCTTGCCCAGGACCCTATCCAGATGACTTCTGATGTATGGAGTAGACTCCATGCCTCTTTGGGCAACCTGTTCTTTTTTTTTTTTTTTTTTTTTTTTTTTTTTTTTTTTTTTTTTTTTTTTTTTTTTTTTTTTTTTTTTTTTTTTTTTTTCGAATAAGGAATACAGCTGAATTATAACTATAGCTGAGGAAAAAGTGGTTATGTGTGCCTTCTTAGACTGTATAGAATATTTTCTCAGGATAAAAATTTCAACATAATAAAATGTAAATATATTACATAGCTGTTAATTTTAAGACTATAAGGGGCAGGTTATACTCAAATTTAGAGTCTGTCATTAGAGACAGAAGATTTAAATACTTTTCAAACTGAATGCTACAATCTTGTGAGATGTTTTTAAATTTAAGTACTCTGTTTGCTAGGGCTACTGTAAAATTATCTGAAAAGAACAACAAATTAAATCTATTTCACCAAGATTATCTGTTAAAGTAGGCCATTTCAGTTTTCTGGAATACAGTCAGAAAAATCTGTTAGTACACATGTTCCAGGTCATACCAGGAATCAGCCTCTAAGAAAGTATTTTCCATTAGTCTTGCAGATTGGAGCAGGTTCTTCCTGCAGAGAGAGGAGTCAGCAGAACTGTGTCGTTGCTACAGTCCTACCTTATCACATGATTCTTAGCCTAGAAGACGTGAAGAAGCATGCTAAAGAAAACCTTTGTGCTTCATTACAATTAGAAGTGTCTTAATGTAACCTGTTGCATGATATCTAACCAATTGATCATTTGAATAAAAAGAAGTCAGTGACACTGCAGGAAAACTGACTACAGTAGCAGAAAATGTGACAATATACAGGTGATTAACTCCAACTTATTTTCCTTTTTCCACATCCCAGAGTAGCTCTAAAATTTCCAGACATGGAAATGATATAATTTACTTTGAATCCTATATAATTTACTTTGAATCCTATACATATAATAATAACAACATTTAATTTTGGCTGTCCTGCTTGGAGACTGATATTTAGTAATAAGATTTTATCACCATTAACAAACTACTATGAGCTTTTTTCTTAAAAGATATGTTCATCAGTAAAAATTCCAAGTTTTTTAAAATGCTAGCATATTTTTACCTTTCATCAAATTTTATTAATGGCTTCTTTTGTACAGAGAAAATGGAAGTAATAATATTTGTTTTCTGGAAGAATAATAATATTTTTTGCATTAAAACGAAACAAGAGAAGTTTTCTCTTGACATTGATCAAATGTCATGGGAATGATCATTGTTGGCTTATCAAATTTCAAGTTGCCTTACTATTTTTTAGTTATCAGTCCAGAGAAAATTTTGCTGTACAGTTATAGTTTAAATATTCCAAAACTAGGTGAGTAGGAATGAGTTCTGTTTTCTCCCCATAAAAGTGTAGCCTAACTGTAAGTATTTGGTTTGCAAATTGAGAGAAGAAAATTGTATTTTCTCATCACCTCTGAGTAGAAAATATATTACAAAGGAAAACTTTAGAAATGTATCAGAAATACCTGCAGGGAAAAGCAAGTGGTACTTTTACAATGGTATAAAATTTGCAAGAGGATCAGGACAGATTGAGTAAGCAGTTGTCAAAGTAAAATAACATTGTGGCTATCAATTGGTTTACAATGTTTTGGTAACTGCAAATGCTGGCATTTGCCTATAAAATTACAAATGTTGACACAAAACACTGCTAAATTTATGTTTATTTTCACAAATTGAAAATCATTTTTGTTATTTACTAAACAGATTGCAAAACAGATTTCTTAAACAGAGCTCATGAAGCTTTATAAACAACTATCAGAAACCACAGCTGTAACAAATGCATCTTCTGTACAAAAAAAAATAGCAAAGAAATTGGAAGTTTGCTGAATTTTATCAAGAAAATGTCTCATCACATCCAAGCTACATGTTTAAATTTTTCATCTGATCATTTTAAAGGGGGAATATCCAATATTTCAACCTCTGCAGTGTCATCACCATATTGCATATACGATATTGGTACTCCATCTGTTGAATTATATGGGATATTTTATATAATAAAAAAGGATAAAAGAAAATCTTATGGCTGTACCTAGGAATAGGATCACATAGAATCACAGAATGTTTAAGGTTGGAAGGAACATCTAGAGATCATCTAGGAGGAAGGAACCTCTAGAGATCATTAAGGATTCTATTATTCTATGATTGTATGATGACTTCGTACTATCTAGTCTAACCCCCCTGCACAAGAAGGGACAGCTAGAACACGTGGCACAGAATCACATTCAATTGAGTTTTGAAGATCTCTAGAGAAGATTCCACAACCTCTCCAGGCAACCTCTTCCAGTGCTCTGTCACCCACACAGTAAAGTTCTTCCTCAACTTATACCACCACATCTGCTGCTTATTTCTACTGTGCAGTGCAGCACATTGGCCTTCCTTAGGATGCCACCTGATCCTTAGCCACACACTGCATAGCCCAATGAATAAGTGTTATTTCTTATCCTTCAAAACACTGTCCAGAAGTGGATTATATATTTCCTTGTCTGAGAGCATGTACAGAATAGCCTGGGAGAGGCAACAGTGAGAATGAAGTTATTGTTTCATGAGACTAAGGAATGTTGAACAGCTTTCAGTAGTTTAAAAAGTAGTTTAGTTTCTCTCTAGAAAAAGAGTGGCAGAGGCAAATCACATTTCCATAAAATTTTATCCAATTTTCACAATCTTTATACAAAAAGAGAATACATATCTAAGGAATAATATTTTTAAGATTAGAGAAACTTTTTATAATAAAGCCATCTTTAAAAATGAAAGATTATTATAAACATCTCCTGTAGACAACATTTCTTTCTTTCCTCTGAAAAATGCGTAACAAAATGTTCCTGTGAAAAGAGTAGAAGCTGATCACATTGATCTGTAGATTAAATGACTAGGAATTTTCCAAAAATCTTCTAAAATAAGAAATATTGATTGATCTAAGTGAAAGTTTTTCTCACAGAAATTTAATGTTTAATTTAATTAGTGTTTTATTCATTGGGTAGTTTAATTGATCATTGGAAGAAAAACGCAGAGAGTGGAGGGAAGGACAATAAAGGCAGACCCTTTTGACAAGATCCATCTGGAACTCTGGGATGTTGGAGACTTGTTTCATGTGGCTCAAATGTGTCTAGGCATTCCATATTCTAGCTTAATGTAAATAATTAACTTTCTTGCTACTGAAAGTATTTTATAGATGTCTTATTTAATATATATTGGAATATGTGTAATTCAAAATATATTATTATATTTGGCTTCACTTTTAGGTAATGGAGAAACAGAAAAACACAGGATACTATGACTGATAATTAGAAGGTTATTTACTTTTGTTCTCAGCTTTTGATATGACTAACATATCTATGTGACACTTGATTTCATAGAAATCATCTCAGGACGTTACTACATTATACATGAGTAAGCTAAAACCAATACTCTTTACTATACCACTAGGTCATCCTTATCAGGTGAACCTTTCAGAACTTTTGGGAGAGATCCGTAAGAGAATCTGCTCTTTGCACTGTCCACAAGGCAAATTTTGCAAAGGCATCCACTTTTTGTGAGTTTGGTACGGATGCAATAGGTAGTGAAGCGAGAGCACCTTGCCTCCACAAGACTTCTCACTTTCCCAGCTTGCTGCTGGGGACAATATCCAACATTTCCCCATCACATTTCTGCCACATCGGTGGAGTTCCTGCAACACGTCAGTTTCATCATTAATTCTTTACTCACCCATGACCTGTTCAGGGTGTAATCTCTTTGAAACTATCATTGAATTTATGCAGTTCCTAGAAAAATTTGAAATCATTCTTGATGGGTATTTAGGATGTACAAAAGCCATCTGAAGACACAATAATTAGCCCTTCTAATTTACAAATCAGGAAAAAAAGAAAAAATAAAGCAATTCAGACTCTTGCCAAGATTTACTATTTGGAATGAGTTAGAATCATAGAATGCTTAAGGTTGGAAGGGACCTCAGAAGTCATCTAGTCCAACCCCCCTGCTCACGCAGGGTCACCTAGAGCACGGGGCACAGGGCTGCGTCCAAGCTGATTTTAAAGATCTCCAGAGAAGGAGACTCCACAACCTCTCTGGGCAGCCTGTTCCACGGCTCT
>VZSG01000492.1:259919-278110 GCA_013398315.1 Nothoprocta pentlandii | reverse complement strand
TATCATCAGCAAACTTGCTGAGGGAGCACCCCATGCCTTCATCCAGGTCGTTAATGAATAAGTTGAACAGGACTGGACCGAGGACCGACCCCTGGGGGACACCGCTAACTACAGGTCTCCAACTAGACTCCGCACCACTGACTACCACTCTCTGCTCCCTGCCACTGAGCCAATTCCTAATTCACCTCCCCGTCCACTCATCTATCGCACACCTTTGGAGCTTGCCCAGGAGGATGCTGTGAGGGATGGTGTCAAAAGCCTTGCTCAAGTCCAGATAGATGACATCCACCGCTTTGCCCTCATCTACCCAGCTAGTCACTCCATCATAGAAGGCGATCAGGTTAGTCAAGCATGATTTCTCCTTGGTGAATCCATGCTGGCTACTTCTGAGCACTTTCTTCTCCTCCACGTGTCTGGAGAGAGCATCGAGGATGAGCTGTTCCATCACTTTTCTGGGGATGGAGGTGAGGCTCACCAGCCTGTAGTTGCCCGGGTCCTCCTTCTTGCCCCTTTTTGAAGGCTGGAAGATGTTGGCCTTCTTCCAGTCCTCCGGCACCTCCCCCGTTCTTCAGGACCTTCCAAAGATGATGGCGAGCGGCTTGGCAATGACATCCGCCAGTTCCCACAACACTCTGGGGTGCATCCCATCAGGGCCCATGGATTTGTGGGTGTCGATTTTCCTTAGATACTCTCTGACCCACTCTTCCTCTACCCAGGGCAAGCCTTCCTCTCTCTGGCTCTCTTCATGTGTCCCTGGGGCCTGGGATTCTAGAGGGCTGCCCCTGACAAACACAAAGCCGCAAAGGCGGCATTCAGCAGCTCTGCTTTCTCCATGTTTTCCGTAACCAGGGTACCCAACTCATTCACTAGTGGACCCAAGTTCCCCCTGAACTTCCTTTTGTTGTTAATATATTTTTCAAAGTTTTTTTTGTTACTCTTAACATCCCTTGCCAGATTCAATTCCAAATGAGCCTTAGCTTTCCTTGTGGCATCCCTGCATTCCCCTGACAACGCTCCTGTATTTCTCCCAAGGGGCCTGTACTTTCTTCCACATTCTCTATACTGCTTTTTTCTGCTGGAGTTTTGCCAGGAGTTCCCTGCTCATCCACGCAGGTCTCCTTCCCCCTCTGCCTGACTTCTTATGCACAGGGATGCACTGTTGCTGGGCATGGAGGAAATGCCACTTGAAAACTAACCAGCTCTCCTGGGCCCCTCTTCCTTCTAGAGCCCTAGCCCATGGGATCTTTCCCAGCAGGTCTCTGAAGAGGCTAAAGTTGGCCCTCCTGAAGACCAGGGTGGCAAGGCTACTTACTGCTCTGCCTCGTCCTTGTTGGATCCTGAACTCCACCAGCTCATGATCACTGCAAGGCTGCCCCCCACGTTCACATCCCTCTCTGTTTGTTAGTACGAGGTCCAGCAGCCCACCTCTCCTCGTCGGCTCCTCCACAACCTGCACCAAAAAGTTGTCATCGACACACTGCAGAAACTTCCAGGACTGTTTGTGCCTCGCTGTGCTGTCTTTCCAGCTGATGTCGGGGTAGTTAAAGTCCCCCATGAGAACCAGGGCCTGTGACCATGAGGCAACTTCCAGCTGCCTGTAGAAGGCCTCATCTACCTCCTCCTCCTGGTCAGGTGGCCTGTAGCAGACACCCTCCACAGTGTCTCCCACATTGGCCTGTGCTTTAACCCTCACCCACAAGCTTTTCACCCGCTCATCATCCACTCCCAGGTTGAGCTCCATGCATTCCAGTTGCTTTCTCACATACAGAGCAACTCCACCACCTCACCTTCCCAGCCTGTCCTTCCTAAAGAGCACATAGCCCTCCATGACAGCGCTCCAGTCGTTAGAGCTATCCCACCATGTTTCTGTGATTCCTATGAGATCGTGGTGCTGGGACTGCACACAAATCTCCAGTTTGTCTTGTTTATTTTCCATGCTTCGCGCATTGGTGTATAAGCATTTCAGGGAGGTAATCGAGCCTGAACTTTTCCCAAGAGGCGTGAGAGTGGACCCTCTATAATCACATCCTAGCCATACTTCCCCACCGCCATAGGCCTGTTGGATGCCCATTGACTTAGGTTGTATGCGATTGATGCCCAGTCCATATGACGCTTCCCTTCCCCCTTCTTGCTCAGTTTAAAGCTCTCCTAACAAGATTGGCAAGTCTTTTGGCAAACACACACCTGCCCTTCTTGGTGAGGTGGATCCCATCACCCTCCACTAGCTGGTGGTCATCAAACGGAGTCCTGTGATGGTAGAATCCAAAACCTTGTTGCCAACACCAGTGTCACAGCCAGTTGTTGATGTCAAATATCCGTTTTTTTCTACTTGAATCCATTCCCCTCATTGGAAGGATGGAGGAGAACACTACCTGGGCTCCCATCTCTTTTACAGCCACCCCTAGGGCTCTGTAATCTTGCTTAATTTTGGAGTTTCCCCATGGCATCGTTAGCACCCACATGAAATAGCAGCAGGGGATAATAGTGTTTCGGACCATCCAAGGGAGCCTCTTTGTAACATCCCTTATTCGAGCCCCTGGCAAGCAGCAGACCTCCCTGGATAAGGGATCAGGGATCGGGTCTGCAGATGGGTGCCTCCGTGCCCTGCAGCAGGGAGTCACCCATAACAATCACCCACCGCTTCTTCTGGGTGCTCCTTTTTTCCTTCGGGGGAGCAGCCTCAGGGCGTGGAGCTGTCGCTCTCTCTGCAGACTGCCCCCTAGATGGGCCTTGGTTGGCATTCTCATCTAACTGCTCCCAAGGTCCAGGGCCTCATACCTGTTGGATATGGTCACTGGCGGGGGTGAAGTGGGCCGGAGAAGGGTTGTCCAGCCACCCCGAACAGGGACCCTTTTCCATTGTTGTTCGTCCTTGGATACTGTTAATTCTCTTCCCTCCGCCCTGTGGCAAGAGTTAAGAGTTAAGTCTGTATTCATGAATTCAGAAAAGTGGTTAAAGAGAAAAATCCATGTGTAATAAATAAACAAACAAGTCCTAAAGCAGTTCAAGACCTCTTGAAGAATATTGAAGATAAGGACTACTGATTTGATCTGGGAATATTTAGTGCTTGAAACTATGACAATGCAAGGTTTTTGTTTTGTTTTTAAAATAGGAGACAATATATTTTTGTACTTTTTTATTGATACTAACAAGATGTAACAACTATAAATGATAATAGTCCCGTGCAAATGCACATAGAGAGCTTTAAATAGGATATAGCTTTATACTGATTTTCTGTGTACATGGGAATTCTGCTACAGGCATCTAAAAAATGTGAATTCTTAATGCATCTTTCAAGTTCTTGCGAATTCTTCTAAGAAAAAGCAATAAATCTTTTGCTATTAGCATCAGAAATCATGTAAGAACTATAACATCCTTGCATTCCTGAATCAAGGTAAAATGAAGTTTCGTATTAAGACAGCCAGTTTCTTATTTTCATATTAACTTGATGATTATTTAATTAGGATAGGAAAATATATCAGCATGAAA
This sequence comes from Nothoprocta pentlandii, assembly GCA_013398315.1. Classification (NCBI taxonomy): domain Eukaryota; kingdom Metazoa; phylum Chordata; class Aves; order Tinamiformes; family Tinamidae; genus Nothoprocta; species Nothoprocta pentlandii. The sequence continues at coordinate 274,621 of VZSG01000492.1, read as the reverse complement.
ACAGATTTATTTTATTTTATGTTGGGGTTTATTTTTGTTTGTTAGACCTTAGAATAGTAAAACTAATAATCCTGTGCAAGTCTTCAAAATATATCTTTTATAACACTGCTTTCCAATGGACTTGATTCAGGTCACCAAAACACAGCCAGTGTTTTCAGAGATTATGAGTTCTCATTCTGATATAAAACACTTTAGAAAATATGGAAAATTTTCTCAGCAACTGGCCTGATAAAGAGAAAAATGACCACCACAGATATTTGCCTTTTTTTTTTTTTGTATAACTTGAATATGCATTTTTGAATTTTTGAATAACATATTTTCACATAACATAAAAAGCCTCTTATTAAATCCCACAGAGGAATTTGATTTAGAAACTCTTATTTTACATATCATCTCTAGCTAGAACAATTTAAAACAATAAAATACATTTTTGATTATACAGTATTAAATCACTCTAAAATCTTAAAGTGTTTTGATTTACATTTTTTTTTGTACATGGGATAAAAACTTAGAGTTATAGATCATATTTTGAAAGCTGTTTATTTAGGATCAGCGTGTATAAACCCAAATTGAATCTGAGTGTGACATTCCAAAAAGATATCTCTTCAATATTACATATGAAGAGTTACACAGTAGGACAATTTAAAACAGACACTTGAAAAATACCCTGCAGTTCAGGTGATCACTCCAAAAACATAAAATGCATATACATAAAATAAGAACATAAAAACACTTATAACACTGAATTATTTCCTTGCAAACTTGTAATCTCTAAGAAAGCTGACAGCTTTGGAAAACTCTGTAATATACAATCAATATTAAACAGCAGAAAGCACTCTCCTAACTTTTAGTGGATAAACAAGCAGAAAAAAAAAATCAGCAAGCACAAGGCACCATGGAGAACCTGTGACACTGGTTCAAGATCAAGCAACTCAAGTTACTCAAATACAGGGATTGCTCATTGAACAAACTAGCTGTGTTAATCACTATGTACCATACCTTTAATTACGTGATATGGTACAGTACCTCTTCCATCTAAGAGAGAGAGATTTAAGAGTAGATAGAGAATGTCAAGGCTGTTGTTTCAGATACAGCTAAAGTGTGGGGAAAAGACAGTATCAGGTCCTATTGGTGTGACATGAAAACATGAAAAACAGAGAAGAGGATATAAACAGAAACTTCTGTACACAGCTGCATGATTTTTTTCTCATCATCCTTTCTGGTTCACTGCACACCTGACTTTAGCTTCAGATATTAGCACAATGCAGTAACCACAGCAGTGAGAGGAAAGTAAAGATAAGAACTGCTTTTTTCATACAGGTCTTCATGAATGTGTTGATTTGCTATACCTGTGTCTGTGAACCTTTATAAATCTTACCTGTGTAACATATTGTGTATTTAAAATAGAATGAAATGCCTATCAGAGACAGAATTTTGTTATGATTTCAACATGAATGCTTGGGGAACTGTAAGTAATATTTTAAGAATAATATGCTTTCGTCTTTTTAAACTCAGTCTGCTCAGGGAATATTCTGACAAAGGAAGTGTTAAAATGGAGTGTTTAATACTGTGGTTATAGTCAGAAAAGTGACTGTCAATATGGAGCTTGTTATTTAACATATTGGCTATTCTTTCTGTAAGAAGTCAATGCTTTCCTGACAAAAGCAAGCTTTTGCCACAGCTAACAGCTCAGTGCTAAATCAGCTGTAGACAAGTATGTTAACTTTTACTCCATTTCATGTACCTGACATTTTTGTTGATATTATACTTGACTCTGTTTCAGGAATTCTCCAATTTTCTAGTCTTGGGTTGAATGCATAGTCTGTCAGAAAAAAAAAAAAAAAAAAAAAACTTGAAAATGAGCAAACTTGAACAGAAAAATCTGAGAAAGAACACTCTGCTCTCTCTCACACACTTATAACATTCCCTACTCATTTCAAGGCCAAAGATGAAGAATGATTTACCTAAAATCACCAGTGTTAAAGTCCCCATTGCTCTTACATGCTATATCTATGTTACCAGAAGAAACAAGCCAAGGTCACTCATTTTAATGAAATGCAGCTGGGTAGCGAGTCTGGCTCCAATGAGGATGCCTGGGGAGAAGCCTCACCCTGCAGCCCTCGGGCTGTGTTCCTCCCCTTCCCATTCTGCTGAGGGCCTCCCCGGCCCTTCCGTAGCTTTACCTGAAGTATTGAGTGCAGTTCTGGGCTCCTCAGTATAAGAGGGGAGTGGAGGTTCTAGAGAGGATCCAGTGGAGAGCAAAGATGATTAAGGGACTGGAACATCTCTCATATGAGGAGAGACTGAGTGAGCTGGACCTGTTTAGCTTGGAGAAGAGAAGGCTGAGAGGGGATCTGATTAATATGTGTAAGTACATGAAGGGTGAAGGTAGGGAGGAAGGGGCCAAGCTCTTCTCATTGGTGGCCAGTGACAGGACAAGGTGCAATGAGTGTTGCAAAACAGGAAGTTCCATCTGCATGTAAGGAAGAACTTCTTTACTGTGAGGGTGATAGAGCCCTGGAACAGGCTACCCAGAGAGGTTGTGGAGTCTCCTTCTCTGGAAGTCTTCAAAACCAGCCTGGATGCCACCCTGTGCCACGTGCTCTGCATGTCCCTGCTGAAGCAGGAAGGTTGGACTAAATGATCTCTAGAGGTCCCATCCAACTTCAACCATTCTGTGTGATTCTGTGATTATTTTCCTTCTCTCCATGCCTCCCCTTCTAGGAAAAAAAGGGGCGGCCTCATCCATACTACCGAGAATGATTTGAGCGCGTGCAAATTTCCAAACAAAGCTCAGGCAATGTCTGGCAAGCAGCTAGTTGGTAAGAGTCAAACTTATAGCAGAATTTCCATGGGGATGAGTGGGGGGGATCCCTATATATCACTTTAACATATTATTACCATCATTAAGTTAAACCAAAATACTTTTCTCTGCAGATTAATCTTAGTGACACCAAAGAAAGAAAAGCTTTTCAAGACTTTATTTAAAATTGGAGCAAAACATTTTGGAGGGTATATAGGTAAGTATTTTATAAGATAAAAAAATATTTACCTATATACCTTCCAAAATTAGGGAGCAGTGTTCAATGGCGAATTAATAGGGTAGGAAGTAAGGAAAAGGCTTTCTGATGTAAGATGAAATATTCTGGCATCAGAATTTGCTATGAATGACTAAAGCAAAAATTCCTATCTAATAAGACTAGAAATAATAAGGAAAATAATAATAATAAGAAGAAGCAAAGTTTCCATCTGTAGATATTTTTTTCAATCCAATGATAATACTATCAATAACACTTTCAAAGTAGGACATAAGTACAGTATGTTGTGTTCATGGTATAGAGCAGGATGTGACATTTATGTGCAGTGATTGTGCATTCAGTTAAGAGTCTGTCCAGTGAATAAAGATGATTCAACTTGAGGTAGTTCAGAAGTTATTTCCTCTACCATCTTTCTGCTCCATTCTCTGGTTCATGGACAGCTGACTGGGTTAGATCAGCTTTAACAACTGCAGTTCATTGCGTGGAGTTTTAAGGCAAATAAAAATCAAACTGACCTTTGCAAGAGGTTGCAAGAGAAATTTAAAAGCTTAGCATTCAGCTCAAATAAAGCTTGGCACAGACATAGGGCATAAACCCAGAATGCAATTTTGACAGAAGATAATAGAACCATAGAATCCTTAAGGTTGGAAGGGACCTCTAGGTCATCTAGTCCAACCCCCCTGCACACTCAGGATCACCTAGAACATGTGGCACAGGATGGTGTCCAAGCAGGTTTTGAAGATTTCCAGAGAAGGAGACTCCACAGCTTCTCTTGGCAACCTGTTCCAGGGCTCTGTCACCCTCACTGTTCAGAATTTTTTTTCTTTAAGTTCCTGTCGAACTTTTGGGGCTTCAGTTTGTGGCCCTTTCCTCTAGTCCTGTCAGTGGCCACCACTGAAAAGAGGCCAGCCTTATCCTCCTCACTCCCACTCTTAAGGTGTTTATAGATATTGAGCAGGTATCTGTAGCTATCTATAGATACTATAGATATCTATAGATACTAAGCAGGTATCAGCCTTCTCTTCTTCAAACTGAACAGGCCCAGCTCTCTCAGCCTTTCCTCATAGGGCAGATGTTGCACGTTTCTGGTCATCCTTGTAGCACTGTACTGGACTTTCTCTAGCAGCTCCCCATTGCTGTTGTACTAGGGAGCCCAGAACTGGTCACAGTACTCCAGATATGACCTCACCAGAGCTGAATAGAGGGCGACGATCACCTCTCTCGACCTTCTGGAGACACTCTTCTTAATGCACCCTAGGATCCCATTGGCCTTCTTGGCCACGAGGGCACACTGGTAGATATCACTTTATATGATAAGATATTTCATTTAATCAGCCAGACGCATTGCTAAGAAAAGATGCTGTAACTTCCTTTTTTTTTTTTTTTTTTTTTTTTTTTTTTTTTTTTTTTTTTTTTTTTTTTTTTTTTTTTTTTTTTTTTTTTTTTNGACTAATAACTAAAATAGTACTGTGAAGAAGATTAACTTGGGCATGTTAATAAAAAAGTCTGCATTTTAACTCTGGTAATATTTATACCACTAGTTAAGTAATTTCTCCAACTAAGAAGTTTAAGTAATTTTCACTTCAAATGCCTTTCATGTTGTCAGATTGTTACCCAAGAGCATTTATGTAAGAAGTAACTGAGTCTTGACAGTAGTTACTGTCAACATACATACAAGTTTAAAATCCTAATAATATCTGCTATTTGTTTTCAAAAGACATTCATTTTCTAAGTAGTAAATATGAGTAGCTTAATTATGTTTGTTGCACTAGAATACATTGAGAAAGTAATAATAAATTGGTATCTGAAATTCTTTTGATAAAACATTGTTACAAATAATTTGCAGCATGTCTTAAAAACTCCTTAGGCGGTGAAGCGGTATTATACATCTGTTGTTTTTTTCCTCTGAAATCAGTCAAGGTTCAAGCACTGTCAATAAAACAGCATTCAGAGCCACTTACCCATCCTTCATGTAATAGTAGACATCATCAATCATTTCCACTTCAGGAAAAGATCAGATCTGTCTACATGAGTTCTGTTCAAGCAAGTGCCACTATCATATTTGAGTGCCTTATAAAAAAGAACTTAAATTTAATATATGGCTGAGCAAGCAAGCTATGTATACACACATCTGTAATACAATGCTATTGAGATGCATTTCTCTCGTTTTTGTCAAGTAGCTTCTCTTTTGAGCTTCTCCTGATGTTCCTGTGTTCAAGGATTAAAAAATCTATTTTAGATTTTGTTCTGAAAATGATACCATTTACAGCTTGACCTTTTTTTTTTTTCCATCAAAATGTTATTGTGAATTTCATCTTTTTGAGGAAATGGAACTTTTGAAGGAAATCAGGGCCATTACTATAATCAATAGACTTTTAGGTAACTTTATTTTCATACATATGTATTTATAGTGACACTCATTCAGTAACAACAGAAGATTATAGAGACTTTCATGGAGCTTTCCATTGAAAGAAAGTAATTTTGATATCCCAAACTGTCAAAAAACTGTCAAAACCTGTCCAAACTGTCAAAATCAAAAACTTTGATTACCATTTTTCCCTCACAAAATACAGCAGGTTATGACTTTAAGGTTTGCCTGCCATTTAAAGATTGCTATTCTCTTTGGATTAAAAACGTTCTTGCTGCTTCTGTTTGGTTTGGATTCTTAGCTGATAGTGCTATGCAGGCATTTGAGCAACTTACTGTCCTGTTTTTTGCTGGCAGAAAGAATGGTAGATAGAAAATGAAGAATCTTCACTGCAAGCAAGGAGCAAAAATGTTTTAGGGGGTGGCAATTTAATCCCTCTGATGATGGCAAAAAAGAGTAATCAGATGAGTTATTCACTCAGTTCATTAATGGTAGCCCTTACCATTTCTATGATGTAATGAATTTGTTCAAAAGAGTGCATTCTGCTTCATAAAAAACTTCCTTTTGACCTCTTCCTTTTGACCATCTGAAAGTATTTTCAGGCCAATAATTTTTCTACATACTATTCTCATAAGTGCCTTTATAGTTTCTGTTGGGAAAAACAAAGTACTTCACAGATTTCTTCTAACAGGGTATCTTAGGTGTATACTTTATAATCACACATGTTTTTGTCTGGTTTTAGTTGCTGTTATCACTTTAATGGTCTTTTATCTAGAAAAAGCTAAGGCTATGTCTCACAGAACGATATTTGGTTTATATTTCCCTATGAGATTGGCCAAGATTTTTCCTCCGAGACACAGGTGGGTGGTTTTTAAGGGTCAGAGAAATTTTTTAAGACAAATCTACATATATGTGTAGTTGATGATGTGATTTATCTACATCGATAGCACACTTGTGTTGCAGACCAGAGTTGTGATGCTCTCACTTAAATAATTATATTATTTGGGGATAATTCTCCTTATGAAACTGACTTAGTTTTGAATTATGTTGAGATGTAATTCTAGACAGTGGTGTCAGATGAGTCTTTTCACAGGTTCACAATTTTCACAATCTTTTTTTTTTTTTTTTTTTTTTTTTTTTTTTTTTTTTTNTTTTTTTTTTTTTTTTTTTTTTTTTTTTTTTTTCTTCTTGACCTACAAATCGTCAAAATCTCCTAGCACTCCAGGAGTCTGGTGACATTATGTATTGGTATAAACAACATTTTTTCTGTTTCCTATTTCCTTATTTTATTTCACTTACATCTCCTACTTTTGGAATTTGGTGGGATTTCAGGTGAAGACCTATCAATAAAATGTCTGTGGAAACTTCGTCTCCTTATTATACTGAATCAAAGATGATACAGATTCTGATTACATCTTAGTAGAGTTGACTAATTTATTTATTTGTATCCTTCTTAGTTCACTGTATGTTTTACAGATGGGAGCTAAGTCAAGAAAACAAAAATACAAAAATAGGGAAAAAAAAGCTGTATGATTTTCTTGATGAGTAGAGATAGAAACATTCCCAGACAACAAAAGTTATGAGATTAGTCTGTGACAAGAGATCTCATACTATGCTTCCAAGAAACAAAACAAAACAAAAAGAAAGAGAGAGAGAGAAATATTTGTGAAGAGCCTGAGTCCGCTGCCTTCCTTATCAGGACTATCAGTATAGAGTAAGATTTAGTACAAGACTAACGGTAAGATATTGAAAATTTCCCAGAAATTATAATAACCTTCAGAATGAATCCAGAGCTTATTATATATACTCACAATGCACATAATGCTCCATCCCTTTCAGTAATAATACCTCATTAGAGGGTTCTTGTAACTAATTATATGGGCCCAAAACTCACAGGCAGCATTCATGAGACTTTTGAGTCCCATATATAAAGGAAATCTCACAAAAGCTAGCTGGTTGGTGACATTTACAAGCTGTAGTTAGAACAAAATCCTTCCTGTAATTTAGAATCCGATACAACTACAGTGCTATAGGTCCTTGAGTCATTCCCTATTGAGAGGTTGGGCTATTAAGGCCATTAGTGAACATCTGTCTAACATGAAATTTTATTGTTAACATCAGAAATGATGAAAATATGGATTCATCAAAGACTTAATTGGAGAACTGGTTGAAGTTTTTCTAAGGATTAGGTGGGAGGTGGCTACCTAACTACCACAAGTGTCTTGTAAAAATCCTTCCTTTCTTAATGCATTTTTAAATTATGGCTTGGCAAAAGTACATCTGCCAATGAATTGGCAAGTAATAGAATTTTATATTATCCTCTTTGTCAGAGGTCATTTATAAAATTATTTGTTTAAAGAGTTCTGAAAAAGAGTAAATCCCATGGCTATATTTGAAGCAGGCAAAGAAATGCCTGAATTACACAACTCTTTGAGATAGAGAATTCTGTTTTTCTTTTAGTTCAAAAAATATAGCACTTTTCTGTACTGACAATTTCTAATGAGAACTATCAGCCATTAGTTTTTCTACACAAATTATGTTTATATTTTCTTTTTTAATGACAACTTGTACCTCAGGACATTCCTTCAATAAAATGTATGTAGTCTGTCAATGGGCAAACCGGTCTTGACTTGGGATTAGAATTAATTGAATTTATTATGAATTGATAAAATTTTCTAATAATTGATTGTTTCAGGCAGTTAGGGATACATTTTTTCACTCTCTCCTCTAGCCTCAACTTGAGTTGAGTTGGATTTGTATACTTCTCTTGGCTCAACTCCCCAATTTAAACCCTACCCTTAGTGCCCAGTGTGTACCACCCCTCATCTTGGAGAAACAGATAAGTGAGCACTCTGTGAGTTAGATATACTGCCAATATAATATCCCAACTGTAAATACCCTCACAGCCTTCATAGAATTGTACTGTAAACTCTACTCTTCCTCCCAGGCAATACAGGCTAACAGTATAGCATGTTAGTAAAACTCTTCTCAGTAGAACACCACTTCTCTCCCCAGGAAACCAGATTATCTTGGTTAACTAGAGTTAACCTGATTGAACACGTCCCAAAGTAACCCTTTAATCCTCCAGACCAATCCGTAAAGTTTATCACAGTAATAAACTCAACAGGTATTATTAGAAAATTTGCCTCTTGTCCCTCTAAAAAACAGTGAGGTTACAGCATTCAGACTGTCTGCCTCTTACAAAGTCCACTGTATCCCTGTGCAGAGTAACTCCTTTTTCAGGGAGAGCAGAGTCTGGCCGGTACCCCACATATTCTGCGGCCCTCCCACCCCACAGCCCTCTTACCTCACACGGAACAGCAGCAGTTACATATGCCGCTGTCACTCGAGTCCTTATTGCTCCCACACTGGCAAGGGCTCTCTCAGGTCTCCTCAGTCGGTCTCTTACTCCCTTACTCCACTGTTTTGCTTTGTTTTGCCTTGTTTTGTTTTTGTTTTATTCCTATTCTTATTTGTTTGTGTGCATTTTTTTAAAATTTATTTAGTTTTATTCCAAGCAGCTGTAGATGGCATGGGGCAGATTCATGACCTGTTGCACCGGGCAACCCCTGCAGACACCTGCAATGAAAACCTAACAGTTATGCCTGCTGCAATGTATTTATAGGGAATAAGTTTACTGCCTTTCTGAAAGCAGGGAATAGCCAATTGGACCATAATTTTTGATTACTTTGGAGCGCTCTGGATATTGAATGTTTAATATTTTAATGATCTATTGCTGTAGTCATTTTGAGAAGATTCATGCTTTGATACAGCTGCAGGGACCATCTTTTTATCATTAGCTTTGGTTTATTTAATGCCACCCTCCAAGGGTACCAAATAAAATTAATTGATGCTTTTATAAAAGGTTTACGGGCAGGGAATTTTATTTTCACTGAAGAATAAGTGTTTTTGATCTTCTTCATTTTGGACTCATAGGTCTTTTGACTTACCTAAATCAGGTAATTAATTATCGAATCCATTTTTGAAAATAGCTTGTATCTATTTGTTATTTTTGGAAACAGTCTTTCCTTGATTCTAGCAATACAGTTTAGGTATAACTTAATGGATTTTCTTTTCCATGGATATATAATTTACTAGTACTTATCGTGATTATCTGCTCTCTATACAGCATAGGCCATAAGTCTTCCTTAAATTAAATTTCATTTCAGTGAGAGTATGTCAGAAAAATATTTAATCATGATATTATACCTACCATTGGAAAAGGATGCACCACAAAATTTGAAAACGCAACATTCGTGATGTATAACTGTTATGGTTAATAGTTATACATCACTTTAAAAAATCTTCACCATATTTCAAGACTGAATCTGTTCTGTTTCAAAACTACCAAGGATAGATAGCACATTGATAGCACTAAATTTCTCTGCCAGGATACAATTGTTGAAGTTTGACTTTCTATTGATTTGTCCTCTCATATATATTATATAAAAACACAGAATTTGCTACTAGGCATCTGTAAAGAAGATACAGCACTGTATATCGCTCCATGTAATCAAAAAATATAGCATGGTAATAGCTTTAGGTGTCTTTAAATTGTATGAAAAGTTGGAGATCAGATACACTCCTAAATCTTTTTTTTTTTTTTTTTTCATATGTTTTGTTGAATGGAATGGTCTTTGTCACACGAGATATGTTCAGATATGAATAAGAGTTGTATACTAACACTTATTTCCTAAGTGTAATGATTTTTCAGTATATCATCCTTAAATACAACATTTTCAAACCAAGGCACTATCACTAAAGTGATAAGGTGCAGCTGGTAAAGTAAAGCTGGTAAGCTGGTTAAGTAAAGCTGGTAAGAAGGTCCAGCTGGAAGGTAAAATTTCCTACAGGATGGATTGGAGAAATCTCTGATAAACTTATTGTGCCATTTGTGTTTGACACAGCATGGATTCTTCAGCCTAGTTCTTAGTGTTTTACTAAATAAAAATGTCTCTTTTATTCAGGTCTTTCTATGGCATTAATGTCTCAGTCTGAGATAAATCTTTATCTACAAACCTCAGTCAAACCTGCCCAAGGTAAGCTAATTAGCAGGAAGAATAAAAATCCCAGAATCACAGAATATTTAAGGTTGTAAGGGACCTCTGGAGATTATCTACTCCAACCTTCCTGCTCAAACAGGGACACTTAGAACATGTGGTATAGGGTGACCTCCAGGCAGGTTTTGAAGACCTCCGGAGAAGGAAACTCAACAGCCTCTCTGGGCAGCCTATTCTAGGGCTCTATCACCCTCACAGTAAAGAAGTTCTTCCTTACATGCAGATGGAATTTCCCGTGTTGCAGCTTATACCCATTACCCCTTGCCCTGTCACTGACCACCACTGAGAAAAGCTTGGCCCCTTCCTCCCTACCTTCACCCTTCATATACTTATACATGTTAATCATGTCCCCTCACAACCTTCTCTTCTCCAAGCTAAACAGGTGCAACTCACTCAGTGTATCCTCGTACAAGAGATGTTCCAGTCTCTTAATCATCTTAGTTGCCCTCCACTGGACCCTCTCTAGGAGCTCCACATCCCTCTTATACTGGGGAGCCGGAACTGCACACAATACTTGAGATGCAGCCTCACCAGAGCTGAGGATCACCACCCTCCACCTGCTGGCAACACTCCTCCTGATGCAGGCCAGGATCCCATTGGCCTTCTTGGCCACAAGGGCACACTGCTGCCTTGTGGTTGACTTGATGTCAACCAGAACTCCCAGGTCCCTCTCCATGGAGCTACTCTCCATCAGGTCAATCCCTAATCTGTACTGATGCCTGGGGGTTATTCCTCGCCAGGTGCAGGACCCTGCACTTGTTCTTGTTGAACCTCATGATGTTCCCCACTGTCCAACTCTCCAGCCTGTCCAGGCCCCTCTGGATGGCAGCACAGCCTTCTGGAGTGTCGGCCACTCCACCCAGCTTGGGATCATCTGCAAACTTGCTTAGGGTGCCCTCTGTGCCCTTTTCCAAGTCATTGATGAACAGGTTGAACAGCACCGGGCCCAGTACTTACCCCTGGGGGACTCCAACTGGACTCGACCTCATTTATTCCCACCCTCTGAGCTCTGCCATCCAGCCAGTTCTTTATTCACCTCACTGTGCATTCATCCAGACCACACTCCCGGAGCTTTCCTATGAGGATATTATGGGAAATAGTGTCAAAAGCCTTTCTGAAGTCAAGTTAGACACCATGGCTCACCCCTCGTCCAGCCGACCAGTCATCCAATCCTAGAAGGCTATTAGGTTCATCAGACATGACTTCCCCTTGGTGAATCCATGCTGACTACTCCTGATCACCTCCTTCTCCTTCATATGCCTAGAGATGCTCTCTAGGATGAGCTGCTCCACCACCTTTCCAGGGACGGAGGTGAGGCTGACCAGCCTGTAGTTTCCTTGCTCCTCCCTCTTGCCCTTTTGAGGACTGCAATGATGTTGGCTCTCTTCCAATCCTTGGGCACCTCCCCTGCTTTCCAGGACCTCTTGAAGATGATGGATGTCTTTTTTGTTGTTGTTGTTTTGGCTATTCTTTTTATACTTAAAACAAATATTCTTTATAGGACCATACAGCAGGCAAAAGCAATTAGTCTCAGGAAACTGTGATTTCAGATATTTCTTCTGGAAGGCTTTTTTATTTTCTCCCAATTACTATTTCTGTGAGATAGTTAGATCTCTAGATCATCAACCTAGTCGTAGCAGGGTGGGGATGGTGAACTATGTACAGCACTTTCTAGGCTTGAAGCCAAATGTAAGTTTATTAATAATTTTTGTGGATTCAAAGTATGCAGACCTTAAGAGGGGTATAAAAATTAGTCTGTATCCTTGGGGTGTGCTGGAGAGACAGTCATGACACCTATTTCTTCAAGAAAAATAATGCAGTACTTGTTATTTGAAGGCTTTCTTTCTGTCATCAGGGCAACTGAAGCATAAATCATGTGTGTGGCAAACCACGAAAAGGAAAAGCAAAATGACATCTTCCTAAGCAAGTGATTTCAAAGTCCAGTTATATAATAAATCTCTGAGTAATAACCAAGGACAAGGAAAAAGAGTACAGTGAGCAAAAGTAGACTCAAAAACAATTTAAATATAAAATTTAAGATTAACATATTTGAGACTTATTTCCTAGGTCAATAAATATTTTTTTAAACCTTGAGACAAATAAGGGTGCTATCAATGTTAGAAACAAAAAGAACTACCACCTTTTAAAAACAAAAACAAAAATAAAAGCTAAAACATCACTAAATCCAGTATAAGTTTAGTTCTGAGCAAAGCAAAATAAAACAAAAACCCTCTTACACTGTATATTGATAGAGAAACAGCTGTATAGTTCTCTGGAGAATTCAGCAATTTAGTATAGAGCCATCACTTCTCAAATGAACAAAAGGAAAAGATAGATGGGTAACATATCAGATGACATTTTAAAGAGATGGGAAAAAGGAAAGCATAACTGCAGAAAACCTCTTGGGCAAAATACAGAGTAGAAGTGGAAGTGCATGTGGTCCCATAAACTAAGATAGCTGAACACAAAGAGTGGAAGCAACAGATAATGGATATTCTCCAAGGTTAGCCCTTTAGAAACTAATCATTAATTATTGGACACATTTAATTAATCAAAATCTACTCTAGCAAATAAGAATTTATTTCTGATCTGTAATTAAAAGTCCATACACCCTGTCTATAAGCAGCTAAATCTTTTGCTTTTTTTTTTTTTTTTTTCATTTAGAATGTGAGCAAAAACATCATACATCTACTGATTAAATAGAACACATTCTAAGCAAATCAGAGTATATCCTTTCATATAGTTTGGCATTCATAATTTATTACATTAATGGGAAAGTCAGTTTGGAGCAGCAAAGCAGATTGACATCTTGTGCCAATGGAGTAAATCTGTTTTCCTTTTTTTTGGCTGGATTCCAGGGAGTCATCAAGTCGTCTTGAGAGTCTATAACACAAAAAAGTTCAAGCAGACCAAAATCTGTGTTTTCATAGGGAATATAACACTCTTATTGATGGAACATGTAGACCTGAAAATTAATGATGTTCTACCAAATAGCTAACCTATATCAGTAGGTTAAGAATATTCAGTTCTCCTTCTGCCAGATTAATCAAAAAGATTTAAGGATGTCTGATTCGACAAACATGACATTGGAAAAAAATGATAGTTACTAGAAGGCATGATTTTTTTTTCTCTTCCATATTGATGTATGAGATATTTATGTACATACTCAAGTTGGACTTTAATGAAACAAAGAAAAATATATGAAAAGTGGACAACTGGCAATGATTGGTCAGATATCCCCTCCCCCTCAATGATGATGATGATTATTATTATTAATATTATATATCTGATAAGAAGAGGAGGCAGGTGAAGTCGTTCTCAGGAAACGCAGACCCTGCTACCCGCCCTGAAGGTGTGAAATGAAGAGTGCTGAGGGATCAGGCCAATATCAGACTGCTATCTATCATGTTTGAAAGGTTTTTCTGGTCCTTGGTGTCTTGTTCCTTTCAACTTGTATGATTCTATCATTTGGAGTACAGACATTCTTGGATTTTCAGTCTTTAACCACTGAAAAGAAAGACAGAATGTGAAGAGTTTGGGGATATTTTCCTCATGTGAAAAGTAAGAGTTTTGCATTGCAAAAAGGCTGAAAAACTTCTAATCTTTGCTATTGTTCAGAAATAGGTCATAAGTAAGGTGTGAATAAGGATAGCAGGTCCTGGCAAATCACTTTAAAAAGACTGAAAGAAAAAAAAACTAGCAAAGCAAGCAGTGTTATAAGCTAGTCTTTTTTAACACCTTCAAGGAGAATTTGATTTGGGTGTGGTGAGATGCCTCATAAAGCTGAAGGAACAAGAAACACAGTGATGATGGACCCATCATAGAAATAGAGAAATTAGTAACAGGCCTACAGCTTTAAAATGCCTACCTAAAGTATCAGTTTGTCTGCACATCCAGAATAGTAAAAATGTTTGTCTGCACATCAAGAATAGTAAAAGAAGAACAAAATTTAAAAAATAGAAAAAAGAAAAACAGGTCTAGTACAGAAGTGATTCAGGTGGTTGCGTATGAAAAACGCATTTAATCACAAACCTATGGGAAGTTTCTGATGGAGAATCTAACCGTATTTTTTTGTTTTGTTTTGTTTTTTTGTTTTTTCTTTACCCATCTCAGGTTTTAAAAAAATGTGCAGAAAGCTAGAATACATGCAGGAAAACAATGACAATGTAGAGATTTTTTTTTCTCTCTCTCTGAATTGCCTTCTCAGGTATAACTAGAGGGTCAGAAAGAAATGTG
>VZSG01000492.1:229813-246177 GCA_013398315.1 Nothoprocta pentlandii | reverse complement strand
TGAGATGTTCCTTACATTTACATATAGGGGAAACACAGTCACAGCTCCTACTAAAACTTAAGGTCACACATGTAAAGCTATTCATAATCAGAGGTTAGCATAGGCATAAACATGGCATATTTCAGTTCTAGTCCTCTTCCTATGTACTAGGAAGGTCTATGTAATTATGGATTGCAGATTCCTGTCTAAAAGTGCTTACTAGTTGTGTAACTAGTAAGTGCTCTCAAGTATGTTGAGTTGTACAAGACCAGTGACTTTGAAAGAATATGCTCCAGATTCTCCTGTAGCTGTGATTATGATTATAAGCTGTGATTATAAGTCTGCATAATTAGCATCCTCTTGAACATGATCTTGTGCTGTCTTCATGACACAGAATGCTACAGCCATAATTGCCTTTTAGCATCCCTTGGCAATATCTATACACTATGTTCAGAACCTTAGCCATGCCCGAAAAAAGGAAGATAATTCTAAAATAATTAGCCTTCCAGATGTTGCATTAAATAGTGTAACATGAAAGCAATTCTCTTCTCTTCTTCTCTCTTCTTCTCTCTTCCTTCTCTTCTCTCCTATTCCTACTCTTCATCTGACCTAATCCTCTCCAGGGGAAGCTACTGCACAATATGAGAATGAAATATTATGTCCTATTTGAATGTCCTCTTGCTGCAAACTATGAAATATTTTATCATAGTTAACATCATCACACAGTCTTCCATCAGCCCTTCCAACCCTGCTTTGACTTGACATTCAGTAGTTTTCTTCTATTTGGCATTTTGATGGAGAAAATATCCAGTTCCAGGCATTTTCTCTACTCTGTTCAGGTGAGGAAAAGACATATGGCACTGTGGTTTCCTGGGGAGCAGGAGCACATAGTGGAAGCCCCTTACCTCTTTTTATTTTTTAAGAAAAATTTCAATATGACCAATATAACTGGCACTGTGATTCATTTTATTCCTACCACTGCACGAAATCATAATCTAATTTTTATTTCACAATAATTATTCTTGGAAAAAGTGAGTATCTTGAAAAAAATGTCATAAGCAGCATTATAATTTTAAATGGTGAATTCTATTTAATGGTTAAATGAGTGCCAGGCTAGTATATTTTATCATTCAAAGATGCATTGAATTGAAAAAAAAAAAAAAGAAAAAAAAGAAAGAAAAAAATAAAAGAGAGAGAGAGAAAAAGCAACAAACAATTACAAAAACCAAAACCAAAAACCCAGCATATAATTTGCTAGTAAGCATCCACAGACACTTTTGAGATTGAATGTCTGAATTCACTAAAAATTCTTTTAATTCTGACTGGTTGCATTATTTTTACAAATAATAAATCCACCAAAAGTAGACTGCTGGGTGGATTAAAACAGCCTGTTACTCATTTGAGCAGGTGCTTTCTACCTTAAAGAAACTGAGGAAAGAACGAAAATTGCAATGAGAATATGTTTATAAATTATATTAAACATTTAATTTATTTTTACTTTATATTTTTAATTTTTAATTCAAATATTTTGTTCAAGAATGTCAAGAGTTCTTGTCATTCTTATTTATCATAATAAATAATGATAATTATTGAATTATTATTTATCTTTCCATACAATTAAATGAATTACACAAGAATTTATTAGAATTTAAGGATCTAGTCTTTCCAGTAGATAACAGATAAGTAAATACTCCATGAAAATATCTTGTTTCAATCTCACTTAAGAAGAAAGACATAACAAAACAAAAGTGTCCAAATGACATGCATTACATGATAATTCTTGCTTTCAAGAATATGTTTTAAGAATATGTTATTTCTAGCTGTTGGGCTAAATCAATGAAGTATGAAGTCCTGAAACATAATAGATTCTTTCTTTACCTGAAAATACTTGGACAATAAAAAATATTTGATAGAATAAAATACTTCTGATTATAGTAGAATATCACTTGCAATATAAAACTTAGCACTACATTTTGATTTGTAGCAGAGTATCTGTGAGAGTAGGTAAGAAGCAAAAGATGCTTAGAAAGTGCATTTCACTGTGGAACTAACTTTTCAAAGCAATAATGAAAAGAAACATATTCTTGGTTACATATTATAAACCCTACAGAAACAGGGGAATTGAACTGCCAAAGATGAAGAATGTTCTGAATTTATTGATATGGTTTGTACTCAGAATGTACTGAGTCTTACTGGGTAAAGAATTTACCCAACTGTGCCTCTACCTATTTTTTAAATCACTAAACGCACTGATTCAGGACATTAAAAACAACAGTCAGCCCCTCAGAATCATAGAATCATAGAATGCTTAAGGTTGAAAGGGACCTCAGAGGTCATCTAGTCCAAACCCCCTGCTCACGCAGGGACACCTAGAGCACGGGGCACAGGGCTGCGTCCAAGCGGGTTTTAAAGATCTCCAGAGAAGGAGACTCCACAGCCTCTCTGGGCAGCCTGTTCCGGGGCTCTGTCACCCTCACTGTCAAGAAGTGTTTTCTCAAGTTTCCGTGGAACTTTTGGTGCCTTGCTTTGTGGCCGTTTCCTCTAGTGCTATCACTGGCCACCACTGAAAAGAGGCCAGCCCCCTCCTCCTCACTGCCTTGAGGTATTTATACACGCTGATCAGGTCCCGCCTCAGCCTTCTCTTCTCTAGGCTGAACATTAATTCCCTGCACAGCCACTTGAAACACTTAAAAAGAAACTCCTCTACACTGATAACTCATTTGACCTAATTAGAACTTATTTTCCATGATACAAAGGAGACTAAGTTTTCTGAAATATCTTGACTTGAAACTTTCTAACTAGCTTAAAGCAGTTTGTAGTCCTGTACCTCTTCTATTAGCACATTTCAAAATTCTCTCTTTTCCCCTAAAGCATAGTTATAATAATGGTTACATATTACTATATCAAATAATGTAAATACAAAATTAATATATGAGAGCTGCTGAGGTGAAGTTTTAGGGATAGATAGTATTGATAAAATAATTCTCAGAATACATGACAGCATAGAGGAGAGCTGGTGAAAGTGATTTTTTGCATTTGGAAACAATAAGTGTTAGACTGGACTTCTAAATAACAGGAACCAACAATCAGGTCTTTAAATAAGATATTAAGTAATAGAATATGAGAGGTTTTAAAATCAAATACCAATTTTCCAGAACTTGAAATGATCTGCTTTGAAATATTTTCTAGGAAAAAGACAGAATATTTCTATTTTATCTGTAGTGTAAATAGTATGTTATTCAAAGTATATCAGATACTTTGAAAGTATAAGTTAAAAAATAAATTTTTAATTGAAATTTAAATAAAAATCAAATATTTCATCAAAAATAAAAACAAAGTGGTATTCACTTCATTACTTTGAAGTATCCATAATAATAAGACTTCAACCAAAAAAAATTTAGCTGACTATTTTTTATTAATCTTGTAATACCTAGGTGTAGGAAGCATGTAAACTTTCACTCGTGCAAATATTTTTTTGTTTTGTCCATTCTTCATCATAAGTCTGATGTGGATGGATTGCAGTCTTTCCTCTCTAAAGTAGATAGGATGGCTTTTGAAGAAAGGTTATATTCATTTGAATAGTAATGAAAGTAATTTAGATTCAGGCATCCAAAACAGTGAGAGCAGCTTTTAAAGCAATAGAAATTCATATCCTGGATGACACAGAAGGTTATATTTCTGAGACTTACAAAGACTGTCATTTTTCTTTTGTAAACAAATGTGATAGGACAAATGACTAGTAACTAAGATATACTCTAAAAAAAGATGCGTTCAGTTTGCCTGGATCCTTTAAAGGCTTATCTTGCAGCTAGTGTGATTTGACAGTAGCAGCTCAAGCAGTGTTCAAATTAAAAGGAAGGACGTGGGAGGGGACAGAAGGACTAGGATCCGTTTCCTGGAAATTGCAAATTCTGTCTATTCAAGCTATTAGTGAAGCAAGACAGTCTTAAATGCATACTAATCCCTTAAAACATGTATTTTTTTGAGTATTTACAATTGTTGCTTGCCTGTTTTCTTTTAGAAGGCTTTTTCTAATTTTGTCTTTTTGCAGAATGAGTGAATATCAGCTTTCATTTTTAATTTCTGCCCACTCTAACCATTATAACATGCATAAATAACAAAAATTGATCCTCCTTTCTATCAGTCTTACTGTGACTCTTCTGCTTTGTTTATATAAATGAAAATTCATTAGGTCAGAGAAAATTAGCTTTATAGTTTGCTGATTATGACACTCAAGAGGATTTGAAAAATGCAAATTCAGAGCAATTGCTCCAAATTGGAGCAGAGAGATGAATGTCTGAGATGAATCTCCAAGTCTCATAAGAGTCACAAACACACTCTTAGGTTAGCAATGCTCTAGGTGTGTTCTTACCCACCAGTCTGGAGAAAAAAATCTTGAATTGGAAAATATTTCAGATAATTATTTTCATGACGTTTTCCTGGAATTTTTCCTGGAACATATTCAATGTAGAGCTCTGTGTTTTGATAAGACAATCTATACTTTTGAAAAATGAAAATGAATGAAAGGAAATTTTCTGACAGATCTTTATATTTCATCTCATCTTTTCTTATAAAGTCCCAGGATATTCAAAAACATGATGCTACCATACAGAACATACAATATTACAGATTCTTCATGTAGCAAATCCTTTGCTGATACAGAAAAGGAAAATATGAATGACTTTAATATTCTATATGACATGATTTGTCAATTTCTCTGAAAAAAAAAAAAAAGTACAATATCCCTGGTGACACTTTTATTTAACCTTTTAGAGTATATATCTTTGCTTTGATCTGGTGCTTATCTGACTAATAGACTGACCGAGTGCCACCACAAAATCTTCTCTTTGGTATGCATGCCCATTATAAGAAGTGCAAAACATTTCTGAGTTATCTTTTATGAAATGATCATTTTACATGCAATTTAAGAGAAAGCATAAAGATATATGTGCTCAGAAATTTTCTCAATGGTTTTCTAGAGGACTTCTGAAATGAGGAAAAGAGTTTGTCTTTTTCACCTTGTCTAGTTCCTCTCCAGTATCTGAAAATGAACACAGCAAGGCTTAAATTCTTTTCTTGTAGGTGCATCTTTCTTTTCTCCTTTTCTGAATAATATTCTTCATTGTATGCAATTTTATTTCAGATACTAAACTGCCTTCATGTCCTTCCCATAAACTTATTTTTAATTAAATTTATCTTTATTTGTGAGGCTCAACTAATCTTGTGTTATTTTATTATTATTTGTTTAGTTAAAAAGACCACATAAACCACTGAAGCATTATCTTTCAGTTTCTCCTGAAAATTAGAAAAAGATAATCAGAATTATCTGAGTTTTTCATATGACTGATGAGTAAGCCCAACAAGGTTTAAAATGCTAGATATTCTTAAATATATATATATTTTTTTGTAATAACACTTTTGGTTTTACTATATAGGAGGATTTCATTGTGTTGTGCATCCATATCAAATCACTTGAACATGAGCATGAAAATATTAATCCTAAAAGAAGTAGTTCAATTGCCTTAGATGTCTACTTTTTTATTTCTTTCAGATAAATTTGTTCAAACATTTATGAGGAAGTATAAAGACTATTTTTAACTATATAGCCAATCCTACTCTTGACTAAATAAGTATAGTTCCTATTAAAGTTCATAAACACTTTACTAGAATAAGAGAAAGGAAAACTTGTCATCTTTAAGTATGTGTTGCATCACTTCCAAATACACACTCAAGTTCATTCCTGCAATATTCAATTTCTAAACGTATTCAGATCTCACAGTCTTTCAGGAAAGTTCTTAGCCAGATATGGTGTATATTATGTAAATAGAGATACATATTTAAGAAATTTTGAATGCTCCTATGTTTTCTTATATTCTACTTCTATATTATTTTCAGATGTGTAACTGTTGCTCTAATGGGAATTACTTCTAATTTAGCCGATCTACTGGCTTAATTATAAGGAATTATACCCTTTTTACCACTGACTTGATACAACTGTCTTTGTCTCTGAAAATCAGTAGGACTTAGTCTGGTATATCTTGAATCTACAGGTTTTATATAATATACAACTTTCACACATAAACTACGTTTTACATAATATATGACTTTCACACATAAACAGCTTATCAAGTATACAAGAACTTCCTACTATCTCTCTTTCAGGAGTTCTCCCATTTTATTCCTCTCCACATTGTTTTCTAACTAACGTAAAAATTCTTCCCTATGCCCTCTTTGTACAGACTGACCGACAGACACACATAGAAACTCATTTCCAAAAGGTGCTTAGGGTGCCATCCACTTAGAGCTGCTTACAAGATCAGGTATTTTAAATTCTAGTCTTGAGATTGAACCATTGTGAATTGATTACTGAAGCCACCAATAGTTGAAGAAACCTTCACAATTTCATCATTTGTCCCAGAAAAAAAAAAAAAAAAAAAAAAAAAAAAAAAAAAAAAAAAAAAAAAAAAAAAAAAAAAAAAAAAAAAAAAACCACATAGATAAGGAAAATCTTCTCAATAAATTATTTTTATTCATTGCTTTTCACTTCTCTTTTAATTTTATGCTTCAAAGTGTATCTCCTTTTGATACATCCCATTAAAACATTGACTCAAATATTTCCAGTTTTGTGTATCATTTTTGACAGTTTTACAGTGTTCCACTTCACTTCTCAAACAACACATTGAGTGTATCAACAAGTGACCTCACTTGATGGCCAGAGGCAAAATGCTGTCCCACAAGAAAGAATTGCTTACAACCAAGACAAGTTAAAGCTATATATATGAAGTTTGTCAAGTTGTATTTATATATACACTGAAATTCAATTTAGAAAATGCTGAAAAAAATCCACTGGACTTATTTCAACAAATATATTTACATCTCTATCTGTATTTGCTAGAGACTGCAGACTTGGAGGCAAGTTTTATTTACTTGCTCACACCTCATTATATAGAAAAATTTAAAATGTCTTCAGTTGACCTTCCTGGCCTCTAGAAGCTGCTACACAAAAGCAAGGTCTCTGTCAGATCCTGTGTCATATCTGACAGCCCTGTGAATCCTCAGAGGTTGCTATATGCCTCTGCAATGCTAAATGGAGTCCTTGCTTTGATTTGCCTTATAGGGGGTTTAAAAATTTTGCTGAGATTAAGCCAAGAACTCTGAAAACATCTAAATTTGAGGTATCTGAGTCAGAAATATTCAGGCCATTACCAAGGTTGAGAACAGAGACATATAAGATAAAAACAGGATGAAATCCAGTTCCAGGCTGGCTTTAAATTCTCTTATAATTCTCTTAAATTCTCTTATAGTCCTTATGACATGTTAATGTTCCTGCTTTCCATGATCATTAGTCCACAAAGAGAAGGAAGTGTCCAATGACACTGTGTGTCTTTTCCTGCTCCCCTAAACTATACTTTTTCTATTATCTTCAAGAGGCAAAACCAAAATCAAGGATGGACTTGGGAGTGACATCTTATTGGACTTACAGATATATTCCCAGTGTTTCCAGCATAGATGATCTCAGCATAGATGATAGTCATATTGACAGCTTACTAAAATTTTATTATAAAAGTATATGATACTTTAGAGCTCAAACTCAATAATTAAAGGTCCTTGTTCCCTAGAGATACAAAATCCTACATGCACAGTTCTAAAGGATGAATCACCATTCAACATATCTGTGTTTTACATAATTAACAGTTACAACAAATAGTGGGAAGTTTTAGCTATTATCATAAAATCTTAAAATTCAAATGTAATCTTACCCTTAATAGCTTAAAATTGGAATATAAAATAAAGCTCAAGCTGTATATTTGTCTAAAATAATACTTAAATCCTTTTTAAAAAATAGATAGATGATATGCAGTGATTATCTTTTGTAAGTTTTTCTGACTTTTTTTCACTCTGACTTTTCTTTGCTTATAAAATATGTAGGTAGTTGGTGCTATCCATAAACAAATCAGGATATTATTTTGACTCCTGGATTTTTGAAAAATGCTGAGGATCTATAACATGAAAATGCTGAAGAATTTTTTTCTCCTATTTCCCAAAATAATAAAAGAAACTAATCAAAATGAAAGCAGTGATAAATAATATACAATCTGGTCTTCCTTAGATACTTAGCTATCAAAGAGATGACCTTTTTTCCTTTGAGAGCCATGACCTAAAAAAAATAAGTCATTTTTAATGTAGAAAGTAACGTCTCAGACTTTGACAGATGGGCTGCTCTGTAATTTTATCTTTCCATTTTTTTCTTAATATTAAATACTTATGTACATATCATATGGATTTTTGAGGTCTGCTATTGCAAATATTTATGTACATGTTTGAAATACTCCAAATAGTGTCAATGACTGTGCTGCATCTACTTAGAATGCCAACAAACATAATAGTTCAAATTCTAGGATAGCATTTTGCATTACTAATTTGTTTAACCTCAAGTACTTTTTAAAAACTATAATATTTGAATTGTGCTTTTACTTAAGTCTTGACTCTTTTGCAGCTTTTTTTTTTTTTTAATTTGCTCTATATAGATCTTTTCTATTGCTGAATTACCTGTAAGCAAGCTGCTTTTGTATTTCTTAGAGATTTCCTTATTCCTAGTGATACAAACAAATAGAACACAAAGCTCAGCAAGTTTGTGAAGGTATTTTTGTTTCTTTGACCTTGATGCTGTAAACCTTTGATGTTGGGTGGTTAAGTGGCAGAATAAAACTTATTTATTCTGTCTTATATTGAAAAGACCCGCCAAATTGTGCATGGCAAGGTTTCCAACGCTCAGCAAAGTCCCATTAAAACAACTATGTTTGCTTTTGTTGAAATTAACTGAGACATTTATTTTCCTTGAACGTTCTCTATGATTTAGCAGCAGACAGTATTGTGCTTACGGAATTTTAGTCACAAAACTTGAACTGTTTTGGGAGATGAACATTAATGAATACTCTAAGTGCTATAAGTGTAATGGTAACTATCACTAGGCCTAATTCTTCACCTGGATTGGATTTGTTATACAAAATTTCCTCAGAGGAAAGACACTGAATTTTGTTTTTGAATAGGATAAGGATGGAAAAGTTAGTTAAGTACAGAAGAAACTGTATAAACAACACTATTTCATCTGGGAAAACAAGATTAAATGTTCTAATATTTTCTGAAAATGGATATAAAACAATGAACTTAAAGTATTGATTTAAAGATGTGATTTTGCAAGAATGAATAAATAATATTACAAAAAAAGCGTGAAACTTCACAGTATGTGGTTGAGTTTTAGGATTATTTATGTGATTGCTAACTAGCTGGCCAGGCCCTGGAGTTTTTTTCTAGATGCTTCTTGTGACACAGAAAGGAAGAAATATTAGTCAGCCACTTTAGTCAGGTTGGTCACAGCAAATATTTTAATCAAGAAACTCCATTTAGTCAATCACATTATTTAGTCACCTCAGTTACTGTGAAGCACAGTGGAATTAGGAAGTGTACTAAGAAGAGCGAAAAAAAATCCATATTCTATAATTTCCAGTTTAGCAGAACTTGTAAAAAATTCTCCTTTATTCAGCAAAAAACTTTGTTAATATGCAGATCTCAAAACTAAAATTTACAGTGATTCTTTCACAGAAGGCAGAATAAAATGTGATTTCTTAATTGAAATGTTAAATTAATGTATGGCAATCATTCTGAAGCTATTTCAGAAGCATATACTATTTCCATATAATTCCATAATTATTGTGCTTATCAGCAGATAATTTATGAGAAAAATATTTATAGTGAAAACCTAGTTCCCAAAAAGCAGAAATTTCCTGGTTATTTTCAAAAATTCCAAGCTCAGATATTTGTTTGATCAATATTAAACCAGTAAGAGCTATGTACATCTTTGTAAAAGTTAGCCCAGATTTGGGAGCAAAGGTTTCATCTTGAATCTATTTCTTCTTATGGAACTGCAACAGTATCTGCCACTTTTCCACTGCCCTATGAACCTAACTTTGGAAATAGCCCATGATAGTCCTAATCATACTCCTGTCAACATGAATATTAAATCATTAACAACATAAATATGAGTAGCATAATGAAAAATAGGGCTTTTCCTATTTTTCTTTTATAAATTTTTTTTAACTTAAAAATACATATTTTCAAAGTAACAACTCTCATCTCCTTTTTAAAAAGTCCACTCCTCTCTGTCCAAAACAATCCTGCAATTACTAGCCTTAGAATTAGAATTTTTTTTTTCCACACAGGCAATCTACATTTTCCATATTGAAAATTAATCTAATTACTTATCCTAAAAGCAGTGGACAATGAGAAGATTTATAACTATTTTGTATATGTTTGAAAATTGTTATTTAGATATTCTTCAAACTTTTCTCTTTGGGCTAGCATTACCAATTACATTGAATTGGTCTTTTTTACGACAAACCGTTTCTGTAAATTTTTTATCACCATTTCTAATGCTCTACAATCTTCTATAGTGTTCAGTAGAAACTGATTACACTTTTCCAATCTAACAACTGGATCTAAGTCTAACAACAATCTAACAACAACAATCCTGTATTCTAAAGACAGCATTCCTTTTTACGTATCCCAGTGTTACGCTTTCTTTGCTTTTTTTTTCTTTTTGCAGTAGCTTGATATATTCATATTATATAATGTGTACAATATCTACTCTGTATTTTGTCAAAGTGCTATCCACCCTGTTTATCCAGCTGCATTTACAGCAGGGAACAAAAGTGTAGAATTTGGGGTTTATTATTGCTGAACTGAAGGCGCTTTTTTTATTATTTTTTTTTTTATTATTTTTATTTTTCCCTTAGGCTTTTCCTTATATTCATCAAGATCCATTTGTATTGCTATCTTGACCTCTAGCAGGGCTATCATCCTTCCTAGCCTTCTGCTACCTGAGAATTGAATACAATAGAGAGCAAACTAGAAATGAAAATACTAAAATGAGATGAGATTGAGGATAGACCCTTGAGTAGTATTATTCAGTACATCCTTTCAGCTTTACAGCTTGCAATTAGACTAGAACTAAACCTCAAAATATATGGCAGGTCTTTCTTTCTCTCAATTTAGAAGGTCAATTTGGAAGGAAATGAAATTAACTTGACGTAATTTATTCATGACAAACTATGTTGGTCTTACCTCCTAGTCAGATCTAAGTACTAAAAATTATTTTCCTGTCTAAAGACAAGTCTTGTTATGTGAACCTTCTAGTTATACGGCCTATAGCAGGCCTCTCTACCTTTCTACTTTTTCATTTTTACCGTTAATCATTACCAATGATACCTATTAAGTAAATCATAGGTAAAACCTGTGCTTAACTCATGGAATGTTTAGCTCCATCTTGTGATAATCAATACACTTTTTGTTTATAGTTTTCCTAATACTGAGGAGTTTTCATGGGGAAAGCTCCTAATTTTTTAATGTTATCAATATACTGTGAGGATACAGATACTAGAAACCTCTTGTTTATGTGTACAACACATATCACTGGTCATATATCATACTGTATTCTGAAGAGTGGAAATTCCATCACCTGGTTAGAGCTTGTTTTGGTTTGTTTTTTTTTTTGTTTTAGTGTGTCAACTGGGCTCCCTTTATAGGTGCTGCAGGGAGATTCTCTCAAACACTTGCAGAGTTATGCCTCAATTACACCTCTCCACAGTGGAGAAATAATATGTACATGTTATTTGATTAAAATATGGGAGAAAGGAATTCTGAAATATAATGTGAAACATTCCTATAAGATTTAAGAGTTAAATAGAAACAGATAGATCCTAACCTTCATGTGTCATTTTGAGGGAATTTGAAGAGCTTTACCAGTCTTTCATTAAATCAAAAAACTCCTAAAATTAAGAAAAAATATTCTTCAATGCAGTAAAAACTGTAAATACCTATTCATGAAATAACATGAAGAAAATAATTTAACTTTACACTAAGAAATTGCAGTGTAGGATTAAATTTTTAAAAATTTAGGCAGAAAATAAAAAATAAAAAGTCTTACTACTTTTTATCAGAATTGCCTGTTTATTTTCTGTTCGCTGAGATGAAAATTAACTATTATATTTAGAGTCCAAATTTTATGTTCATTCATGGATTTGCATTATATAAGATCTGTCCCTCTTTATTAGAACTTTGACCTTGAAATGTCAATATTAAAAAATGATGAGGACATAAATATACATTTTCATACAACACCAATAAGAGATTTCTTTATGTTTATTATAGGCCAGCAGAGTTATTTCGCTGCCTTGGAATAAAGGATTAAAATACTCTTCATCTTCTCCACGTACCATTCATTTGTGCTCAGTAATGATCTAAAGCATTTTTGAGAGAATCATACAGAATATCATTAATTGTGACTTGTAATTATCTCCAGCACACTGTATTATTGCACTCCAGCAAATAAAAAAAGAATAGGAAAAAAAACAAACATACAAACAAGCAAACAAAAAATGTCCACTGCATTGTTCATAAGGGACAATTAAGAATTGGCATTTCCTTTTAAGAGTGTTGGCAAAACACAGCTGTTTACAATGTAATTTTTTTAGGGTCCCAAGTACTGGAAATACAAGCAATTCTGTTAAAATGAATACTCTAGGCTATGCTTTAAAATAGAAGCATATAACATTTCAAATGCAATACCGCAGAAATCTCCTTTCTAAAGGTGGCTGTGGCGCTCTTCAAATACCCACTAGAGTTGAATTCAAGGTCTTACAATACTGTGGCAGACTGCTCTTGCTCCTCAATGTACTTAGTTTTATAAAACTTGCAGCATATTAATAAATTATATAACGATAGAAACAGAGATGTGAAGCCATTAAAACATTTATGCCTCATTTAACTTGCTCTTTAAACAGATAGAACTATCACAAAGCTCTGTTTATAGTGATTTTGTTAGGGTTTTAACAGTAGAAGATGCTTGAAGGAAGTCTTCTTGGATTATCAACTGCTCATACTCATAAATTATTTATACTCTATTCAAAATACACAATAATACACTTGATGACCTTCCAGTAATTCTTGTACAAAAAGTGAGTTGTGGCTCACAAAACTGGGTTAAAGATATGGGTTAAAGATATCAAAATGTAGTTAATGTTCATTATCTTATTTTCACATTAAGTTTTATTATTATTATTATTATTATTATTATTATTATTATGAAGGTCTACAACTGCTTTGCATCAAAAGAACAGTATTTGTCAGCCTGAGGCCACATACAAGTCTGGACTACACATCACAGAATCACAGAATCACAGAATGTTTAAGGTTGGAAGGGAGCTCTAGAGATCATCTAGTCCAACCTTCCTGCTCAAACAGGCACAACTAGAGCATGTGGCACAGGGTGGCATCCAGGCGAGTTTTGAAGACCTCCAGAGAAGGAGACTCCGCAACCTCCCTGGGCAGTCTGTTCGAGGGCTCTGTCACCCTCACAGTAAAGAAGTTCCTCCTCACTGGAGGAGGAGGAGCTTTCCTCCTTCCTCCTAGAGATGGAACTGCTTATGTTTTAACTCATTACCCATTACCCGTTGTCCTGTCATTGGCCACCACTGAGAAGAGCTTGGCCCCTTCCTCCCTACATTCTCATGAACTTATACATGTTAATCAGATCAATATCTGATTAATCTGATCAACATTAGATCAGATATTAACAAATGACATTGCTGAATATAATGAATATATATTCATAGCATAGCATAGGAAAGTAGTATCTCTTTTCCCTCATTTTTTTTTTTCAGATTTCTAGCTTTTACCTTAGAGCTAAAAAATATTTGCCTTAATAAGGAAGGAAAGATCAGATATAATTATTTATGTTTGTCCAATGAGAAATGAACTTTGTCTCTAAAATGAATTTCCTTCCTTGCATTGTTCTATTCTGAAGAAATGTTAGCTGAAGGAAATTAAAAACAAAAACATAAATTACTAACCTCAAATTTAGGCTGTTATTTTGGGGAATTTTTAATAACTTCTAACTTAGACATTCAAAGATTACTCTTGGAAAGGCAGTATCTAAAAACACTACAGATTGTCTGCTTGTCCAAAAAAAAAGCTTTAGAGAAAGCATAATATTATGCTTTAATCTATTATTTTTTCTATCAGAAGTATTCAATCATTTACTACTTTTTATTGAAAGTCTATGAGCTCTAAGTTGTCCTAAAAAAGCATCAGTATTTCAAAAGTCACCACATTTATCTAGATTTGCTAGCCATAAAACAGAAAGTTATCCTCATATAAAATCTCCTAACCCAGTGTTTTGTACAGGTTATCTGAAGAGAGTACTTATCAAAATATTTTCAGGAAAGGGTGTTTTTGAAAGGTATCAAAATCATCAACCTATGATTTCGAATGCAAAGAAAAAAAACTATGGAATTCTAATATGAAAAGGAAAAAACATCAGATATATCAAAATAAAGCTAATGCTTATTCCCTTAAAAGCATCATCTCTCTATGTAAACAAAGCATGGAAAAAGAAGCATTTTAAACTCAAGCGCCTTTAAGGTGTTAGGAAAGCATGAAATATTTGGTAAGTTGCACTTGAATCTGAAAGTGGAGAATGCATTAAAGTTCTTATTCAAAAAGAAAAAAAAAAAGTTAGGATACCATAAACTACGAATTGTTTGACTCCAAAGAGTTTTCATATTTGAGGAAAGCAAAGAGGAAAAAATAAGCTTGTGATAAAGGTTGTGAAAGGAAAGTTATAACATGCCAGGAATACAAAAATTGTTCAAGTTTGTAAACATGTTTCTATAACCAAGAACTACTTTGTCTTGAATATTCCTTCCTATACAACCTGTGAAAGAGAGATGATTTTTGCTTTTCTGGCTTTTAAAAGAAACACTGAAGCAAATCTTGTTCTAAGCCTTTTATAGAGTAACTAGGATATCTTTCACAGCACTTTTCATTGTACAGTTCTTTGAAGCCTCTAGGTATTCCGATTATTTTTCAGCAAAGGAAAGTATTTCTTACAATTTTCACCATAGCCATAGGTCAGAAATCTTTACTACTTCGGAAGAAATAAATTCTTTTTCTTTTTCTTTTTTTTTTTTTAAGCTTACAAAAATAATTTTAGAATAAATACTTTCTAGTGAGGTCTGTTTCTATTGAAGATTTCTACTATCAGTCAGACCTCATCCAATTCAGCAGCTAAAATTTATGTGCAGGATAAAAACCTGAGTCGAGAAACCAGGGAGCTACTCAAAAATGACCAAGAAATGTAAACAAAATTATGAAATATATTGCATAGCTGCATTAGGTTAGCACAGTTGAGCTGAGGTTCTAGTAGATTTAAGGGGCCTGTAAGATACACATGCCACTCCCAAATTCTGTGTGTCTCTCTCTTCAGGTATACAATACTTCCTTTCCCAACTTTCAGTCACAAGTACCTAAACAAATTAAGAGTTGTTAAGGAATTTATTTTGACTGACTTGAGTTCAATGGAGTGAATAGAAGAATACAACAGTGAAGAATGGACAAAACTGGATCTGAATCTGAACTGATCTGAATAAAGGATCTTATGTGCATGTGGAATGCTCTAATCCATACAGAGCAGATTTTCTGTATCTTAAGAGAAAATGATGGGGAAAAAGGAACACAGTTTTGTCCTTTTTGTAGTGGGATATAGGGATTGGAAGATACTTATATTAACCTTATCACAGGGAAAAACAGGGAGGCTTTAATCTCTAGAAGGTATCCAATGCTCAGTTTTACCAAAGGGTTTGGGTTATTTAAGGCGCTGTTATATGTTTGATCACCACCCTGTGAATTCTCTGATACTAATAGGTTTATTAGACTGAAGTCAATTATTCTGAGGTTAGCAGAGCTAACTCCAGAAGAAAAGCTCACATTAGTTCATTATGGAAAAGAAGTATGTCATATATAGGGAACTTGAGCATATGTCTTATAAAGACAGACTGGAGAACTGAATTTGTTCAATTTGGAAAGAGAAGCCTTGAGGAGTTCTTACTGGTGATGTGGACTACCCAACAGGCAGGCATACACAAAACAGAACCAAGGTCTTCTTAGAGGTGCACAGTGGAAAGACAAGAGGCAATTGACGTGTTTCCACATAAGAAAAATTTCAATGAGAAATAAGAAAAAAATTTCACTTTGAAACTGGTCCAACTCCAGAACTAGTGAGACATAGTTAATCAGACATTTTGAATTTTCATCCTTCATGATCCTCATAAGGCCTTGTGCTAGCTGGGGTAATTGAATCTCCTTTAAACAGTATGTTGAACTAGATGACCTGCTCTAGAGTTCTCTGCTTATATAGACAGTTCCACACTGCTATCTGAACTCCTTCCTAATTCAGGCATAGATTGGCATCCTACTCTTTAATCATGTCATAAATCAGAGATGAAATTGAAGTTCTTTAGTTCCTTTTTGGACTATATCTTTTTGAACTT
>VZSG01000492.1:195742-212039 GCA_013398315.1 Nothoprocta pentlandii | reverse complement strand
CCACCTCGTTCACTAGTGGACCCAAGTTCCCCCTGAACTTCCTCTTGTTGTTAATATATTTTACAAAGTTTTTTTTTGTTACTCTTAACATCCCTTGCCAGATTCAATTCCAAATGAGCCTTAGCTTTCTTTGTGGCATCCTTGCATTCCCCTGACAACGCTCCTGTATTTCTCCCAAGGGGCCTGTCCTTTCTTCCACATTCTATATATTGCTTTTTTCTGCTGGAGTTTTGCCAGGAGCTCCCTGCTCATCCACGCAGGTCTCCTGCCCCCTCTGCCTGACTTCTTACGCACAGGGATGCGCTTTTGCTGGGCATGGAGGAAATGCCACTTGAAAACTAACCAGCTCTCCTGGGCCCCTCTTCCTTCTAGAGCCCTAGCCCATGGGTTCTTTCCCAGCAGGTCTCTGAAGAGGCTAAAGTTGGCCCTCCTGAAGACTAGGGTGGCAAGGCTACTTACTGCCCTGCCTCCTCCTCATTGGATCCTGAACTCCACCAGCTCATGATCACTGCAGCCAAGGCTACCCCCCACCTTCACATCTCCAACAAGGCCCTCTCTGTTTGTTAGTACGAGGTCCAGTAGCCCACCTCTCCTCGTTGGCTCCTCCACAACCTGCACCAAAAAGTTATCATCGATGCACTGCAGAAACCTCCAGGACCGTTTGTGCCTCGCTGTGCTGTCTCTCCAGCTGATGTCAGGGAAGTTAAAGTCCCCCATGAGAACCAGGGCCTGTGACCGTGAGGCAACTTCCAGCTGCCTGTAGACTTGAGTCATATAAGTAAAAATTGATGACTGACTATGAGACCTTCTGGATATGAAAGTGTGAAATTGAAGATTTAGATCTTTTGGGGTTATTCAAGGGAGACATGGACTATACCAGCCCTTCCAACTAGCGCTACTGGTAGAAGGAAATACTGCTTATTGTGAATTAGCTGGATTTTCAATATTGTGAATAAATGCTTTCCTCTGATTTTTATCTAAAACTTTCATATCTGAGCCACTCCTCACCATTTCATAGTGATTTACTTCCCCAGCACACTCCATAAACAGCAAGAAAGTACAAAGAAAGCGTAAACATCCCTCGAGCTACTCACTGACTCCAACCTTCTTCTCCAAGCACAGTCAACAATGAATTCAGACCAAGTCGCTTAGACTTTTGTCAGGTCAGGCCTTCAAGGATGATTTCCCCAGGCTCCCTGAGCAATTTTTTCAATACCTAACTTAAAGGCAAAGCAACAAAACACAAAAAAAATCTCTTTGTTGGATTACTGTTTTTTTTTTTTTTTTTTTAGTGACATTTAGTTAATTTAAGGACTAGTGTCAGGTTCCACTGGTCTATAATTTCACTGTACCTTATTTAAATACTACAATTACCTTAATGTCCTTTCCACTCTTTAGCAGGTCCCAAAATTTCCAAAATAGTTTCAGAACTCACATTAGTAGTTCCGAGAATTCTCCAGTGCCCTTTCAAGATTCTTCTGCATGCACATTATAGGCCTGTTAGCTGAAAAAAGAAACTAGTCTGATAGAGGAAAGACAGATATGGAAAAATTAAAAGAAGGGATTAAAAGAAACAAACAAACAACAACAACAAAAAATTACCACCAAATTGGCTACTAGACCAAAAACTTTACCTAAGTATAATACATGACATTTAAGAAGGGTTCTACAAGGGTAAGCCTTAATGAAAATGATAATACAAAAGAATGTAGAGGAGTTCACACTCTATGTTGTTAACTTCATTTTTAACCCTAATCATATATTTTTATCTGTATAAAGTAGTGAAATACAATTATCTTATTTAAATATAAGCAAAGCAAATGTTAAGCTGATTTTTATACTTAGCACTCAAGCTGTTCCCGCTAAAATCTGGCCTCTGAGAAGCCCAAGTTAAGATCTGTCTCATACCTTCAGTATTTGCTGATCTTTTAACTTTTTTAGCCTAACAAAAGCTAATTTGGTCTGAGCTAACTGATATAAGATATATAAAACTTGAATTTCATAAATGCATATTAAAACAATAAATATTAAATGAACGGTCAGCATTTCACAGAATCTCTCTGCTCAAGCAGGGACATCTAGAGCATGTGGCACAGAGTTGCACCCAGATTGGTTTTGGGAGAGAGACAGTCTTTCTCCAGAGAAGGAGACTCCACAACCTCTCTGGGCAGCCTGTTACAGGGCTCACCCTCACAGGAAAGAAGTTCTTCCTCACATGGAGATGGAATTTCCTATATGTTTCAACTTACACCCATTGCCCTTGTCCTACCACTGGCTACCACTGAGAAGAGCTTGACCTCATCCTCCCTACATTTGCCCCTCAGATTGATCAGATCTTCTCTCAGACATCTATGCAGGCCCAGCTCACTTCTTAGTCTTTTTTCATAAGAGAGAGGTTCCAGTCTCTTAATCATCGTAGTTGCTCTATGCTGGACCCTCTCTAGAAGCTCCACATTCATCTTGTACTGGAAAGCCCAGAACAGCACACAGTACTCGAGGTGCAGACTCACCAGAGCTGAGGAGAGGGGCAGGATCACCTCCTTCCACCTGCTGGCAACACTCCTCCTCATGCAGGCCAGGATCCTACTGGCTTTCTTGGCCACAAGGGCACACTACTGGCTCATGGTTAACTTGGTGTCAACCAAGACCATTCCCAGGTCCGTCTCTGTGGAGCTGCTTTCCAACAGGTCAACCTCTAATCTGTATTGATGCCTGGGGTTATTCCTCGCCAGGTGCAGGACCCTGCACTTGTCCTTGTTGAACCTCATGAGGTTCCTCTCTGCCCAATTCTCCAACCTGTCCAGGTCCCTCTGAATGGCAGCACAGCCTTCTGGAGTGTTGACCACTCCACCCAGCTTGGTATCATCCGCAAACTTGCTCAACGTCCAATCTGTACCCTTGTACAAGTCATCAATGAACAAGCTGAACAGTACCAGGCCCAGTACTGATCCCTGCAGGACGCCACTGGCCACAGGCCTCCAACTGGACTCAGCCCCATTTATTACCACCCTTGGAACTCTACCATCCAGACAGTTCTCAATCCACCTCAAAGTTTTCTTGTCTGGTCTACACTTCTTGGAGCTTCCCTATAAGGATGTTATGGAAGACAATGTTGAAAGCTTTGCTGAAGTCAAGGTAGACAACATCCACAACTTTGCCATCGTCCATTCAAACTGTCATCCCATCACAAAAGGCTATAAGGTTCGTTCAGTATGATTTCCCATTGGTGAATCCATGCTGTCTACTCTTGATCAACTTATTTTCCTCGACAATTTGTGTACATATGCATCATCAGTTACTGACTACCATGTTCTCTTTACACAAAGAATATGGATCAAAATCCTAATCAATTCAGCATGAACACTTGTTAAATTGATTTTTTTTTTTTTGCTCTTTCAAAACATAGTTTAGATCTATAAAAAGATCATACTTTTCCATGAAGAGGAAATATCTAAAGTAATTGAAGATAGTACAGTCTTTCTATGAACAGATTTTTAAAGAGTACTTTGCCTGGGATATTATTGTGTTTCAGAGAACCTATCACTAAGTGTTTTAAAAGTTTCTATTTCTTTAAGCTTTCATGCCCTTAAACACACATAAAAGTTTCAGCATCTTCATTTTAAATATTGTGCTCTTCCCCCTTTTTTATTATATCCATCTAGAATGTTAATTTTAGCTGGCAAGCTTAACATTTGTAAGAAAAATGCTACCATATTTCAGTCGTGTCAAACATCACATATTTCATTCAGGTCATAGACACATCCCACTCTATTTATAAATGGCATCAGGAAGTTATAACTTTTCTACATATGTCTTTTGTATGTGGAATTTTTTATGAGTATGACAAGATAATTTTGCTTATGAAAGTTATTACGTCATAATTGCCCATGACTCAAGTATCCCTCTTTCTAATTAATTAAAGCTAGTATCTTTACTATCAGTGGAAGATTGCTTTAGAAGTCATTAGAACTATCCAATTTTCTGTAGCAGATGTCTAATTATTCACAAATTCAGGTTCTGATCCCTCTATCATTTGATTAACTGCTGTGCTTTTTGATTTCTGTCCTTATTTCTGAGAATATCAGGGTATATTGACAACCGTCAGCTCCCTCTGGAGGTTCTTAAAGTCTTCCGTGAACTATGAAATGAACTCAGAACCTTATTTGTAACTATAAAGGCATCCTTCTCCTTGTTGACATCTGGCTTCCTGAAAGTGAGATAAAGTAGTTTCTTTTATTTAAAACATAACTATTAGGGACTTTAAACAAGTGTTCTTTGTCTTGAAATCTTGGTAAGCAGGTTAATCACAGGTCTGTGTTTTATTCCTTTTCTTTGGAAGGAAAGCTTTCCTAGGCTTTGAAAACTGATTTGAAGAAAAGAATAAGAGGAAGGACAGTCTAAACACATTTGAAATTTGCCTATATGTTTTTTCTTGTGCAAAGACTGTCTGTCTTCTTTGACCAAATGATTTAGAGTTCTGATATTTACCTGATTTTACTGTTGATTCAAAATTATTTCCTATAGTATGGAAGTCCTTCCTACCAAAGTTACTTACGCATTATTTTCTGAAAATATATTTCTTGGTATTAGATAATGATTCAATACTTCTAGCTACTTAGTTATACACAGTCTAAACAAACACCCTCTTCATTTTGCACGCAGCCAACCTTTTTAATTATAATTTGCTGAAATTGTCTGTTATCTTATCCAAGCAGATCAAAGGGTAAGATAACATCTCATGTTTGAGACATGAATCTGCAACTGTACTAAAATATAACACAAAGCTTAGTGTTTTAGTGATGGCTAAAAGCAAATTACCACCTAATATTTCTTCCTGTGAAATGTTGAAAGAGCCTTTCAGCAAAAAAAAAAATACTTTTTCTATTGCAATATGGTAATTTAGAGAATGTAGGTAATATACATTTCTGAAATCTAAAAACAGTAAGGATCAATAGTTCATGTTTCATACCTTTTGAAAGAAAAAAAAAAAGATAGTCATGAGTAGTTTAGAAATGCCAATGAAAACATACAATGTATTTGTGATTATGGTAAAATATCATTTAATGATTTGGGAAGTAAGATTCTTTTTCTATTCTTTTCTTTTTCACTAAAAGGGTCAAACTTAACACTTTTACTCTGGTTAATCATCATTAAATCTATAGAGAGTGATGGACTCTAAATTAGATGTTATCATTAAAAAGAAGTTGTTTATTCTCTCAAAAAATTCTCTTATTTTAACTCAGCAGTCAGAAATACAGTAGAGTGGAAAAAGTCATTAGGAAAGGAACTGAGAACAAAACAGAAAACAACTTTGTACTGCTAATTATAGTCGGTAAGCCCAGGTCTTGAGTATTATGTGCAGCTCTGGCCACCCTGTCTCAAAAAAAAATTAATCTTGTAACTACAAAGGTACTCCAAAACCATAGAGAATGATGATAATTAAGTGAATTGCTTGCAAGTGAATACTTTTGAAATCAGGAGGTAGACTAAATAGTCTAGGAATCAGACTAACGCTAATTTCAGAGCCCAAGAGCCAAAAAGTCTACAGATGGTAAAAATATACAGATACTGAAAAGGAAACAGAACAGAGCAACAGGAAAAAATATGATAAAGGGTATGAAAATTCAGGACAGCAAAAAAAGATTTTTTTTTTTTTTATGCAGAGGATAATGCCTTAAGAGATATATACAGAGAATATATGCACTGCATTGATACAGTATACCAAAGGCAATAAGATATTAGGAAAAATAGAGATTACCTATTGCTGGACATCATGTTCAAATATAACAACCTGGATGTAGACTTCAGCTTAGAAGGCTTCAAACTCCTAATTTCCTTAAATTGAACAATGTAATAGGATTATTCTTATCAGTTCTGATTGTGTAGAAGCATCAGTTCAGATGCTTCTACACAAGCATCTCTTCCTAGTCCCTCTCAGAAACATAATGCTAGGCTGATTAGTCTTATGATCATATCTATCCAGTATCTTAAATACTTGGAATGGGTGTGAATTTCTACTTACATTAGTAGTCATAAACTTGGATGGTACAAGTTAGTTGGACTGCATAAAGCTCCTTTTCCTAGAAAAGAAACTCAAAATGGGATTATCCTGAACATATGAGAAGAGAAATTTAAAAGTCTTTATTTTTTTTCCTAAAAAAAAAATTAAGTGAAAGAAAAACCAAATAAGGACCAACAATTTCTTTCTTTTCAGTAGTAGATAGCTAATTTGTAACAGGTATCTCTAAGCTTTGAATGTTCATGACAGTAGAGGCTATTTTGATAAGCAGTGCAATGATTGAAAATAGCGGCTAATATTACATGTAACAGCAAACTTTGTAAACTAATGGGCAAACTAATCTTGCATGTACAACAAACTTTGACTGCAGAAAAGTTTACACTATGCACTAGATAGCAACATTTATATTGCACTCACACTAAAATGCCAAACTTCAAATGCAGATGGAGACAGATTTGGAACAAAATCAGATAACTACCTAGAGAGTTCCTTAAAATGAAGTAGATGCATTATTTTCTGTAAAATCATGTATTATGCAAACACTTGATCGCAATCATAATTATAAGTGGATTTATTCCAAATACTTTCATATTACAAGCAAGCAAATAGCAAGAACAACAACAACAACAACAAAAAATGCATACAAATGGATATTTTCTTTCAACTAAATGTGTGATCTTGGAGGATTTAGTTATCTAACTTGATAGTAACTGTATAAGATATAGCAAGTACTTCTAACAATGAGGAGGCTTTCACTAGGCTGTTATAGTCTACCATTGCATCAGTATCATGAACAACAGCAGTCTGAGAAAGTGTCTCACCTTCTTGCAGAAATGCTGATTCTCAGGAGAATACTTTACTGACAACTTTCAGAATAGTCTTAAGTAAATCTACCCTTAAGAACTGAGGAGTGTAGGTGTCTAACCTCTCTTCTCAAAATCTGTGTGCTATGAACAAATGGCATGTTTGCTCATGCCTTAGTGAGGAGTCTAAATAAATCTTTAAATGTGGTTCTTTTGAAAGGGTCACAGAATCACATTTTTGTAGAGGATATCTGTAGAAAATATTTGGACTTAACCAGGTATAAGTACTATGACTAACCTATCAGAAGAAGAAAAGGATAAGACTAGGAACAAAAATATGCAGAGAAAAAAAAAAGATTAATTTTATATCAATTATTCTTAAATGACTATATGAAAAATATGTATAAAACAGAAGTAACCTGTGTCCATCCATTTTCAAATAAAATCTTCATATTCCACCCTATGTTATCAAAAATGACATCAGGAGATTTGGACAGTTTTTAAGGACTGAAGTAATGGAATGTACTGGGCATGTTTACATGGCTCCTCTGATGCATCCATAACATGCAGAAGTATCCATGTATCATATTGTTAATTCTATTGGTAGAGTTCATGAGAACATCTTTCCATGGGAGAGAAAAATTTATCTGAGGGCTGACTAAGGGGAGTAATATGCTCATCTGAGCTCTGTTTGCTCTGGACCACAACGTTTGAGCTGTATTTGCAGGATCCTGTGCTAAGATGCTTGCGTATAAGAAGGAATAGTGTCTGACAACTTCCTTGGGAAATCACCACTAGGGCTCGAAAGTGGAGGGCTGTGCTGTCATCCAGAGGGACCTGGACAGGCTGGAGAGTTGGACAGAGAGGAACCTCATGAGGTTCAACAAGGACAAGTGCAGGGTCCTGCACCTGGGGAGGAATAACCCCCAGGCATCAATACAGAATAGGGGTTGACCTGTTGGAGGACAGCTCCACAGAGACGGACCTGGGAATCCTGGTTGACACTAAGTTAAACATGAGGCAGCAGTGTACCCTCGTGGCCAAGAAGGCCAATAGGATCCTGGCCTGCATGAGGAGGAGTGTTGCCAGCAGGTGGAGGGTGGTGATCCTCAGCTCTGGTGAGGCTGCATCTCAAGTATTGTGTGCAGTTCTGGGCTCCCCAGTATAAGAGGGACGTGGAGCTCCTAGAGAGGGTCCAGAGAAGAGC
This sequence comes from Nothoprocta pentlandii, assembly GCA_013398315.1. Lineage (NCBI taxonomy): Eukaryota > Metazoa > Chordata > Aves > Tinamiformes > Tinamidae > Nothoprocta > Nothoprocta pentlandii. The sequence goes on along the minus strand of VZSG01000492.1, from coordinate 204,010 downwards.
AACTAAGATGATTAAGAGACTGGAACCTCTCTCATACGAGGAGAGATTGAGTGAGTTTGGCCTGTTTTCTCTAGATAAGAGAAGGCTGAAAGGGGATCTGATAAACCTGTATAAGGACCTGAAGGGAGAATGTAGGGAGGAAGAAGCCAAGCTCTTCTCAGTGGCACCCAGTGATAGGACAAGGGAAAATGGGTGCAAGCTGCAACACAGGACGTTTCATCTCCATATGAGGAGGAACTTCTTCACTGTGAGGGTGACAGAGCCCTGTAACAGGCTGCTCAGAGAAGTTGTTGAGTCTCCTTCTCCGGAGTCTTCAAAACCTGCCTGGAGGCCACCCTGTGCCACATGCTCTAAGTGTCCCTGCTTGAGTAGGAAGGTTGGACTAGATGATTTCTATGATTCTAGATGAATTCTGTGATTCTCTGATTCTGTAATTTTTAGAGTGAACCTTCCTCGGATATTTTGCTATAGAAATCATCAACTGAAGGAAAGAAGCATAAAGAATTACCTATTTCAGTTGGAGGGGAAGTTGTACTGAGGCAAGATTAAGTTACATATATCAAACTACCATAGCCAAATGAAATGTAGTTAAGGGAATTGTCTAGGTTTTTATTTTAAAAACAGCAATATCTTCATTTTAAAAACAGCAATATCATTTTGCATTCCTTCTATCTACATTTTTTAAATGAGTAAGTGCTAAGGATAGTGCATTTCTACATGGAAGGAAATTGATATGAAGAAGATGCAGAAGGTGAGATTTTTAAAAGAAGAATTGCTGTGCAGCTGATATTTGCAGTTCCTATTAACCTTCCCTTACATAAACAGAAAGCTTGCTTCAAAATGGTGAAAGGCTTAGTCTGATTTGCTTCTTTATAAAATTAAGTTTAAACAAAAATCTGCAAGGGAGCAGAAGCTGAACCAAGGTCTATTGCTGAATGATTTAGTGTGGGGACCCTGAAATTGGTGTTGACATTTTTCCAGCCTGAAGCAATCACTACATCGCATCTCTTAATTGGCTATCCAAGCCTTTTTCCTCTCTCTCACACAGCAGCAAGCTCACACTTGCAGCTGCAGTAACCTCATATTGGAAACACTTACATGGATGAACCATGGAGCAGACAATGGACTTCCTGCCCTGCAGAATGCAGTTAGTGTTTTAGATTGCCATGAGATATTGCAGGAATACTTGGTAAGTTTCTACATTTTGTGAGACTGTGAAGTATGACATTATTAGCTTAATATCGGCTTGGAAAATGTATTACACTACTGTATAGTCACAGCAGCACAGGATTGAGCCACTTTCACTAATAACAACTAACATAACAATAAAAAGGCTGCAAAATCAAATTCAGTTATCAGCACTTCATGGGAGATTTGCAGTCAACGCTATCTTTTCCTCTAAAATGTTTGCATTTATAACATTTCATAAATATGACCTGATTCTTTTGTTCACTTCACACAGTCTCTGTTAGAACCTACAAGTACTTTTGTAGAGTGTCTTTGTCTGATGACAACTTCTACAATCACTGTGAGGTGAGATTAGGAGCTCCAGTTCCCATAATTCATCGTATTTTTAGTATTTTTTTCCTTGATTTTGTAAATAAATCTATTTCTATCTTCAAATTTAAACAAAACCCACAGTAACCTACTGTAAAGACTGTCTGGAGTCATTAACAATATACAGAAATAAGGTACTCAGGTTACACATCTGGAAACTGCCGCTATGTAGAAATTTAATTTGAGAATTTTTCCTGGTTTTTTCTCAGTATAGTTATGTGCTTCTCTTCTAACAGCAACAGAATTCAACAAAATAAAACAAAGAAAACACAATGAAAACACTAATTCCCTTTGATATAAGCCTGTCTTTCTGAAATTGAAAATCTAGAGAGTTTGCTGATGTACACAGAAACCTAATGATATCATTGCATATGGGAATATGCTCTCACACTGGGTAACTCATCTGGAGAAATATTTTAAGTTTAACCACAAATTGTGTTTTTTGTTTGTTTGTTTGTTTGTTTGTTTGTTTTTTGCAAAAGCACATAGAATGATTTTTCAAAATTCTTACTTCCTGTACTTTGATTGTAGAAATTTATATCAGGAAACAGAGTTCTAGTAAATTTTCACTTGTTGGCATAAACAGATTTTTTTTTTGTCTCAAAATGTTTAATGCTTCAAAATTAAATTATTTATTAAGTGAACTCATTACTTTAAGTCTTCAAGAGTCAAACTATATTTTTTCTTTTGTTTCTGAATTTCTTAAACTTTCCTTGGCAGTACTTTTTGTTCAGAGATCTTCAAAAATTTACATAGTTCTGCAATCTCTTACAATTAAAATTTGAGAATTTTTATCAATGTACCAATAAAGATGCATAATCACATAAATTTGCAGAGAGCTCAAACATTTCTCTAATTTTCAGCAGTTCCATTTCTCATTTATCTTTTCTCCATTTAGTTCACTTAGTCTAACCCTGCTTCACATTTCTGAGTTTTATGACTACAGAGTCACTCAGCTGAGAGAAATGTAATCAATGGGAAAGACATACTGATTTTGATAAGTAAGGTGAGGAGGCTAGTGAATGTAATAAAACTGGTTTCATCTATTTTTTTTTTCTTTCTTTATGATCAAAAAGTTTGTGCCTGGTCTTAGCAAAATGAGGCAGGCCGCACAGGGCATTCAAAGCATCTGTACAGAAAGCTTAGCTGGGAGTAGATAATTCACTGCTTGCTAAGTTTAGACTCAACCAATTAGACTGAGCCATAAGAAAATTCTGTCATTCTCGAAGAAGAGCAAAGTAACAATAAATCATCATAAATACTCTGAATATTCCACACCTCTCTTTTGGGATGGATATTAAATCAAGGATACTAAATCAAGGAGTTGTATATTTCTAAAATTTATAATGAGCAAAATCATGTTTTGAAACAGGAATACCTGTAAGAGAAAAAGGAAACTGGGTAATTACTTCCTGATGGATTTAAAAAATAAAAAAATTTAAAATGAAAGGCAAGATTTTTGACTTTCACTTTAAAGTTCTACAGAGGTCTGTTATTTTATTAGTAGTACACTTACACTTGTTATTATATTTTCTTATAATTTTTAAATCCAGTGCAATTGAGAGATCTGACAGTATTTTAAAGGATTTGATGCAGGACAGAAGATCAGTATCAATACCAAAGGTTCAGTTCTACTACAGTTTCAACTTATCAGTTTAATATATCCAGACCTAATGAACTTACAAATCTAGCTTGGAATTATTAAAAACAAAAGAGTTCTTTGTTACACAGCCCTTCCAGGCTTTTCATAAGCTCAGAAAAGCATTCCTTGTTGTTCTTTGGTGTCTTCTATCAAATGGTTTTTATGCTTGTTAAATTGATTATCCTCACTTTCCTGAACATTACAAGAGGTCAATTCAATTTGAAATGTAATTCAAAGTTTGAATTATGTTCCTTCTAATTCAAATTAGTTTAGAATCTATTCATGAAAACAGTGGAATAATAATGCAAATATGAGATAGAGAGAGATGTCAACACCCAGCTTATCAAGTTGACAGCTTTCTGAACATGTAATATTTTAGCATTTCTTGACTGTTTGAAAGAACACAGTTTTATGTGATCTTTTTTTGTGTGTGTCTAATATATATCGTCTTTCTGACTTTCTGAAAATTAAATTCATGTTAGACAAATACAAATTCATTGAATATATACTGCAAATACATTTAGTAATGGTCAATAGAAAAATGACAAAATATGTAGCAAATTGCATGATTTAAGCATAATTTTTTTTGAATTGTGTGGTGCAATGATTTTTGTGTGTCAAAACAATAGCACTTGATAAAAAATGACAAGTTAGAGATTAGAGTTCTAGTTTTATTTAATAGTAAGAAGCCATTCTCTAGTCTTTGAATTTGTAAAAGATATTTTGAAAAAATATAAATTAAGAATAAGGAGTGAACTGTATCTGTCAGTATTTACCATAGACATTGAACTGTAGATATTATAAACTTATACACACCTTAGTACTTCAAATACTTTGATAGTTGAACTATTTTTCAGAATACTTAGCTACCTGAGTCACTTCAGAATCAGACAGATGCCAGTGCTGGCACAAGAAAAAGGGTAAGAAAGATCAGGGCAAAGAATTCAGAGAAGAGTTGTCTCAGCAGTTATATGTGATTAGATCAACACACCTCTGTGGCAAATCACTGTAGGTTGAGAAGCCCTACTTGGAAAATTAGTGTCCCTCCAAGGTTAATTAAAGAGTGGTAGACTTCTACAGAGTATTTCAGATCTTAAGCAATGCCCTCTGAATGTGCCTGTCTCCTTTACAGAGCAAGATTACCACATGAGGATCTTCAATTTAGGGCTTAAGGATGAGTAGAAGGGAACAAGACCTTCCCTCTGAGCTCATCTTGTGACTTTCTGAATGTTTTACTATCTACATTCTTTCTTTCTGCCACATTTCTTTAATGTGCTGATAAAAGGGTTAGTCTGACACAGATTAACTGCTAAATAAACATAATTATCCCTGTCTTATCTGGAGATAAAAATAAGAAAATTTTAGTGTTTCTTCCAAAAATGTCGTTGAAGTCAAAATAATGCTCATTTATACAAGAAATCTCACATTCACTACAATGTTAGTATCTCTTCCCTTCAACAAAGAGTGCAATCTAAATAAAGGGCTTTAAGTTCAAGATTTAATGATTGCACTTTGTTCAGCAATTAAAAGAGAATTGAAGTGATACTCTGGCATATGTCAAAATTAAACATGCATTTTGCAATAGTACATTTGCTCCTGATTCTTATGAAAGCAAAAGTAGGAGTGAAAATTGTCTTTAAATAGAGGTGCCTAACCTTTAGCACAGACAACCTGCAACTTTTAAAATCAGAATCAAATCTTTATGCAACTAGAAAATTAATTATAGCACTATGCTTTTATGGATATGAAACGTAGTGGTGGTGCTGTATTGCATAATAAAGCAATCTTAAGACTCTAACTTTTACACAAGCATCTTTTTCATCACAGATGTTTTATGCCTGTGGAGATAAGTGTGTTGACAACTATATTCTGTTCTAAAAGCTATGAAAATAGAGCCACTAGCAGACAACTTTAATAGCTCTGAGACAGTTTCATAATCACCCCAGACAGCAAAAAGTAAATGCATAGTACCAAAATTACATATGTTTTTCATGATGGAATCTAATTGTATTCTGATATATATGCATGCTACATTTATTTGTTGGAAGACACTTGTAAGTTCTATTTCAAGAAGAGAGTGGTTATATTGATTCATCACTGTGATTCCAATTCCTCCTCCCTGTCTCACCTCGTGATTTTTATTCTAATATCACAGTCCTTCCACTGAGACCTGCAGGCTTCTGTAAACACTTGATAGGTTGATAATCAAGACAGGAGAAAATCTTGCAAACTGGATTTTGGAAGTGCAACGTAGAGAGGTGAAATATTGTGAAGTGAAACTGTCAAATACAGCAACTGTGTGGATCTTAGTCACAAAGAGCATGTTCCTGAAAGTCAGAGTGAGGGCCCAACTGTTCTTTACTTTGCACATCAGAGATGTTAGCTCACATGAATTCGTTTAAGAAAATTAAGAGGACTGATTCCCTCCCCTGTCCCAAAAGCACACATAATTACATCATATGATATAGTCAAAGCCAAGAACATAGGAGCATTCCAAAGAGTTTGGAAAAGAATAATTAGACTTGTTATAGCACATCTTAAGCAAAGTAAAAGTCTAGGAAAACATATAAAAATCACTACTTTAGGGCATACGGAGATCACTAGTTATGGTCAGGTAAAAAATAATACTGCCTACTGGTTCCTTAAGGGTAATATTTCCTGTGGTCCACCTCCTGCAGAGCTTTGTGAACATAGTTCTGAAGTGGGAAGTCAATGCTGAACTTTATGATCTGTATCTACTGCTGAGCTTATTCTATAGATGTTACTGTAAACCTTTTTTTTTTTTTTTGAGAAAACAAGAAAATAAAGATCTAAGATTTTCAACTTAACAAGTGCAAACCACAGAACATTCTCCTCTTTTCTTTTTCAATTTCTTTGTCTCTCTCTCTCTTGTATTTCCCAGTGAATTTGTGCTCAGTCTTACTGTTTCTTGTGCAACCCAGGAACTATTTTCTATCCAGCAATCAAAAACCAGTTTCCTGAGAACAAGTTGTTTTATGTAAAAACACTTTGCAAGTCATATATGTTTCAAATATTCTAATGTAAGTTTTATCATGTTTCCTGTGAGTAAGCTTTATGCTCATCTGTGTGTTGTAGTAAGTTATATCAAAAACTAAAGAAGATTTTTCTTCTTGATGTATGTAACAACATGTGGTGGATATAAACTGAGAATCAAGGCCTTGGACCTTATCATCATGATATATTATAAGCATTATAATAGGCTTTGCAAGTTACCAGATTCATCAACTTCTTCTAGTTACTGAACAATCCTTCTTAAATGTGTTTTAAAAAAACAGCTAACTTAAATAAATTGTTATTTTGAGTAACTTTTATATTACTATATAACTTTCCAGCTACAAGACTTCATAATCTTTAGATCAAATGGCAGTGGCAAGATTCAGAACTTCTCTCTATCTCTTCACGATGCTTCCAGCTAACTCCAAATGCCATAGTAAATACATCAAAAAATGTAACTTTCAAGGTCTGATTTTCTTCTTTAAATCTTTATTTATTGGTAACATTAAAAAAAAAACATTTCTAGTAGAGACTCAGGTAAAAATAAGTTTTCTTTCTTTTGGATGTTTTGAGAGAAACAAATAATCATATCTCTTTCCTTTTTTTCTTATCTTCAGAACAAAAGAAATAGAAATTTTAATTCACAGTGGTTATTCACAATATAGATCATATAAGAGTAAGGATGCAAAACAGTCTAATGGAATGTCTAATAGCAAAACTCACAAAAAAAGTAATTTTATTTCTCATTTTCTTTTGATATCTTCGGTACAGTTTAATCTCTGTATCATACTTTCCCTATTTAAAAGTACGGATAGTATTTTTTATAGAATCACTATGCTTTTATATTGGAAATGGAAACCTAAGTATTAACTGTGGTTAGGTAAAGCCTTCTCTTAAGCATCCAATCTCAGAATGATATAGTCTTCTGCAAGATACACCACATATGACTCACAGGCAGTAGTACAAGTGCTACAAGCCAGTTTTAACTTCCAGCATCCATTTGGTGAAGATTTATGTTGGCATGTGCTCTGCATAACACATAATACACACATAACACACCCAAAAAGCAATACTGAAGTGCAGCTGCTGGTGGAAAGGAATGTGGATAGTATCTCTAAAGCAAGCTACATAGAGTGTATGCATGTGCACAACACAGAGCATAGAGTATTCAGAACCACAAGTGAAGAATACCCTGCCTGACTTCAAACTGCCATTAATTTCATAACCAAATATAACAATGCCTGCAACTAAACTTTAATCAACACCACACACCTCTTCAGTGGTAAATGATCCTGCACAGAAAAAAGTAAACCATTCCCTGAATTGAAAACAAAGTTTCCTTTTATCTTTTTCATTTTCAGACCCACTAATGATCACTAAAACCTAGGCAACTAATGGTGTGAAACAATTTAAGTGCTAATCAGACATCAGTAAGAGGAAAAGCTGGCTGACAAGTTGCAGTGATGATGTCTAATCTGTGTTCATTTATGAACAAATTCTATCATGACATTCTGCTATTGTCACTGAAACATAATAGTCTCTTGCATACAGCATTAAAGCATCGTTTACACTGTTTTGAGGCCTTTGAGCTGAATCAAGAATGGGTGTAGAAGGGGCTAGAAAAAAGCAAAGAAACATAAAAACTCATGAATGTATAAGGGGAAGTTAGGAGCTGGGAAGTATCACTGCAGATTTTAAAAGACGACTATGAAAATTATTTAACTGGAATTTAGATTTGCATCTAGATAATGTCAAACTATCTGAGTTGTGAATGTCAGATTTCCAAACACTAATTAATCACTATAATATGTTTCTTGGAAACTTATCTATTGGACAAAATCTGGAGTAAATCTTTCTTACAGGATATGTAACAGATACATGTGAAATTCTTGCTAACTTAGCAAGGCAGAGTGGGTGCACCAAACAGCTACGTAGTGATTCCATCTCAGCACAGACTGTAGTGAGCGGAATAGCTTTCAAAGTCTGAATAGTGTAGTTAGAATAGTCCGAATAGTTAGAAGTTTCTGCGGCTCCAAATGGAATAAAAAAAAAAA
>VZSG01000492.1:183871-195067 GCA_013398315.1 Nothoprocta pentlandii | reverse complement strand
CAAAGCAAAACAAAACAACTAAGGGGACAGAGAACGTGTGTTGAAAGACATAAATAAAAAGTCTCAATCCTTATCAAGAGAGGAGAAGGCTGAGGCTTACAGGAACAAAAAGGCCCTGGATAAGCCTAATGTAGAACTGCTATTCACCAATTATCACAGCATTAGAGGTAGGGAACTTTCATTGAAACTACTAGGAGATCTACCTAAAATAGATTTTTTGTTAAAAAGGTATGTTTTTAGCATGGCATGTGGCAAACTAGAATCTATTGCTACAAAAGACTTTGGAGGTAGACAGGATCAAAAGATTCAAACTGATTAGACAAATTCATGAACAAGGGACCTGTAAGCATACCCTAAGGCAAATGAGTAGGAATAATAATCTTATATCTCTAGTTTGATGTTGGTAGACAATAATTGGAAAAGTTGACAGGAAAGTCATACCTTTCCTAAAAAAAAATTTTTCTGATGGCATTGCTGCAGAAAAACTCCTGGTCTAAATGGACCACCCATCTGATCTCGCACTACACTGCTGTTCTTATCATGAAAATTTTACTTCAAATGAAACACAGGGAACTCCGTCCTTAAACTGAGGTGGAAGGGTGTCTCTGCACAATGCTTCATATGATCCCCAGAACTCTAATACTTAAAAGATCATTTCCATTTTCTCAAAATATCCCAAATATTTCTTCTATGCTTTATGGTAAATGTGACAGTGATGAAGGATTTCAACTGACAGTATTTGAAAAGCAAATATTAAATCTAGTTTACAGAGGCACCTTCTGGATGATGACCCTTTTGTTTTGTTTTGATAAATAGAACAGAAGGACTTGGTCAGCCTTCGGATAACTAAAGTAAGATATGCCTGGACATTCGGGGAAAGCGAAGAAATAGACTGATAGGATAGTAGAAAAGAAAGCAGCACACATCTGTCTCTCATTGATACATCTAAGGTGAAGAATGATCTTCAGCCACATAGCAATATTAGTTTCTCATGATCAGTGGCTGTATTACCGCTAGCTGCTGGGAAGTGTAAACCATGAGCCAGTGGTTGCTAACAAAAACAGAAACATTTATAATAATACTTATTATAAATAATTTTTGATACATCTTTCAAAATATAATACATTTGAAGCTCAAACTCAATAGACTCAAAAACTAGCAGATAAATTTTCTTCTGTTCAGGTAATATAATTTATTATTTCTGCTACTGCACTTGATATGGAAATGCCTACATTTAATAGTTGTTATCCCTTGAGCTTCTTAAGAAGAAACACATGATATGAAGATTGCACAGTCCATCCTTTCCTAAGATAAAATTCCTTATGCAGGCAAACATATCCCAGAAACAGGAAAAAATAAATAACAAGTAAATTATTTCACAATTTTCATCATGCATTCTGTCAGATTTTATTTCTTTAATAAATCATAAGATTTTCTGAAGTGTTACCATTTGTTTACAAGGAAAGCAGCTAAATGGTCCTCAGATAAATTTCTTTTGCCAAATTCATGTTGTTAGGCCTGGTAATTAAGATTTAATGTAAAAATGAAAACCTTTTTTTTTAAAAAAAAACCTTTTTAATGAAAACCTTTTGATTTACCATATGCATTTTTATATAAGAACTAGAACTAGAGACAATACTTTACCATTTCCAAGCATTCAAAGGCATTATCAGATTGTGTGTCTCGTTTTTCAATGATATACAAAAATAGCTGACAGACTTTGTTAACACTACCCTCACTATACATTCTCCAAGACCAAACAATGAGTTATAGATAACATGTTCTGTTGCATTAGATGATGTATGATCTGGACAATTAGCAAACAGGATACTCCCCTTTTCAATTCCCCTGTGGGAATGGTGAAAACTGAGCAGTGTTTCCCTGAACTAATATTAGGCCTGATAATGACAAAGATACAATTGCAAATTAGAAATTATTTGATTTTACTACACTTTCATGTATTTTCATATATTTCCACATATTCCTAATGAAATTTCCTTATGGTTTTCTAAATTATTAGACAATTCATCTTTTACTGTAAAGAAGTTAAGAGCTATCACAATATTTTAATATTTTAGTGATTTGGGGCTTTAGTGGCTACAGACATGTAAGAAATAAAATGTATCTTGAAAGTCCTCATAAAGTTGACTTTTCCTGAGAAAATTCTTCATTCCATAGATTTTTTTTTGTCTTTTATCTCTGTGTGGGATGAAAGTCATCTTCAGGAAAAAAAAATGTGGAAAGAGAATAATGTTATCTACATTATCTATCTATCTATCTACACTATCTATCTATCTCTTTTTAGAAAATATATCAGTATTCTTGAAAAATTGTTCACAATTCCATTGTGAAATAATTTGCATAGCCTTTAAAATAGATTAAAAAATAAAGATTTGTGAAGTTCTTTACATGTATTACACATATGTGGGCATATGTGGCATATTTTTCAGTCTTTTGAGGTCATATACATATAGTAACTTCCAGAAAGGTGATTGTGGAAAATTAAACACTCTGTAAAAGACAGTTTCACATTTAGTCATTCAGAAAAAAATATAAGGAATAATTATTATTCATTTGTTTCTAATTTCTTGTCTCATGCTAGGCACATGCTGAATGCCACATAATGTCTGAAGAACAGCTGTAGCTTTTTTTTTTTTTCGGTTTGGAGAAATATTCAGCTTTTCTCCATCCCAGTCTCAAAGGAATTATGTATCTTTTCCGTTCTGAGGCATTTGCCATACAACCATCTTCACTACTCAGGTCCTATCAGTAGCTCATTGGAGCCTGGGGATCCCAACAGAACAGAATAGAAATTTTCAAATTCAGACTACCTTTATTTATTCAAGACATTCTAGAAAAAGCAGGCATTTCATTTCAAACCACTCTCATATATTTATGCACACTTACTGAACTTGCAGCATGAGTAAAATTGCAAGAAAACGTCATAGCACTCATGTATGGAAAGCATTTGCTATTTCAAACAGCTTTTACTTGCTATGTATTTTGTTCTTTATGCAACATTTCACTTCACCAGTACCAAGCACGTAAAACAAGGCCTGGAGCATTACAATGTTTCAGAAAGCAAAGTCTGAATTACAGTATTTTATTAGTGATATTCATTACAGATACAAAAATCAGAATAAATTAATGCAACTAAAGATAATAGACTTCTTTTAAAAATTTTCTACCTCCTTTTAGAAGACAGGATTCTTTCAGATAAATTCTGCATTTGGGATAAGGTTCATTCAGTAGATAATGCTCATTTTTGTTTTGCAAAGATGTTTTGGTGCTTTTTTGTTTGTTTTTGTTTTAGTTTTTGTGTGTCTTATATTTATCTCCTCTCCTCTCCTCTCCTCTCCTACGTAGGGGGAGAACTACGTAGAACTACATAGTTAATATGCCCATCAGTACAAGTCCTTCATCTTTTCTTGAAATAGTTCTCAATTCTCTTCACAAATTCTCTCTGTAGCAAATAACCACTTATAGGAGACTTTCAGCATGCAAGGCCATTATTAGATATATTTCTCAGTTCACCTAGTACAAAGAAAAAAGAAATCTTTGGAGTACTACAAAAGATCTCTAGTCCATCTACCATTTTCAAAAGGCCTTTTTTCCTATCACACAGAATCACAGAATCTTCAAGGTTGGAAGGGACCTCTAGAGATCATCTACTCCAACCTTCCTGCTCAAGCAGGCACAACTAGAGCATGTTGCACAGGGTGGCATCCAGGCGGGTTCTGAAGTCCTCCAGAGAAGGAGACTCCACAACCTCCCTGGGCAGCCTGTTCCAGGGCTCTGTTACCCTCACAGTAAAGAAGTTCCTCCTCACATGGAGATGGAACTTCCTATTCTCTTTTCCTTTTCTATATCCAAAAAATAGATAGATTTATTGGATAATCTATCCAAGAATAAACATAATGAATAAGCATAATGAATAGCTGCATAGAAGGAATAATTAAAGTCATTAAAAAGTTTTTTTTTAATTCCCTACAGTGTTAAAAATATCACTCAGAGAATGAAATTATTAACTAGACATGAAAATTGATCTTATAGCATTTCATATATTATTTATAAGCAAGGATGGACTTCCAAATCACTTTCCAGTCATATTCATTACAGAAAATTTGGGAAGTGGCAGTCAGAATGATCTGCCTGGTGGAACACCATACTTTTGTTGGTCCATATTCAGAACACCTTCTGCTGCCCTATGACCAAAGATATCTGTTTATATTACAATACCTAGCTGTCTGCTGTACACCAGCTCTATTTTTTAATAAGTCAGTGTGTGAGTTGCTAGGGGGCTCTCCAGAACAGAACAAGTATGTACTGAAAAGTCAACATTTCACAGACTTGTACAGTAGCCCTACATATTTTCTATAACCAGTCCTACTCTTCTTGCAGCTTTGAATGTGAATCAAGGATTTAAGTATGCAGGGAACTATGCCAAAACTTGACATGCTATCTGATAGGAAACATGCTGTCAGATGGACTCCTGAAAGAAAAATCTATCAGTGCTTACTGTGTACAATCACATTGCTTCTACCTTTAGGAAATCGAAAGAAACCAGATTTTGAGAAGCTGGGAGAATATATTGCTGGATCTATTGCTGTGTATCAGTCCCCTCTCATATATATTTCCTAGACATCATTATTTCATGTTGGAAATCAAAGGATTATGGCCTGGGTGGATCTTTGGTGTGATTCAGCAAAGCCATTCCCACAAGAAGGTGGCAGCGGTGAAGCTTAACATTTGTTTGTAATGATCCTGTAATACTGAATGTCCTAGGGGCAGACAGAAAGAAGCTAGTGAAAAATGGAACAAGTCACAGTGTGAGGCACTTCAGTACTGTCTTTACCAAATACTGGATTATCTTTTAAAGGTCTGAAAAATACAAAGTCTTTGAAAAAAAATCACTACTAAAATTGAAGTCCTCTGTAAGTTGTTCTAGAAAAGCATTTTAACTGTAACTGACTTTATATAACTTGCTGTGACTGGAGAAACACTGGAAAGGATATAGCAGTACAAATGGAGAAATACAACATGCTTTCAACCCTATTATTTGGGATAAATAGAAACCCCTATGTACATGATACAATTCAGTTGGTCAGCACACTACTGTGACCTGTTTGTGATATGTTTCTTTTACAGTCACTGTGCAGTCAGTTTTGTCAGGACCCTGAAAATATATATAGCTACAAAGACTTCTACATTTTTAAAGAGGTTTTATATTTTCTAACAAATTCATTCAGTCTGTAGTATTCCGTTTACTATCTATACATTTATATATACTCTATGAGCTAATACCTATATCATATCATGTTGGCACCCCGACTTCATCCAAAGTTTAATTCCTCTTTCAAGGATAAATTCTACTTTTTAACCATTTGTGTCCATTTTAGGGACTGCAGAAGGCTCTGAAATATAACCCAAATCTCTTTGTAATAGGAAAGAACTGAGAAACACTTTAAGTCACCCTGCACAGGGCATTTATAACAGAAGTTATTTCTACAGCCCTTCTGTCTGTAGCATAAAGATACCCCAGTGCTGGGGTAATGAATCTGATGGAATCTGAACATTTTCTCAAGGATTTTGAAGTGCCATAGATTGATGGTAATTACCATTTCTTTTTGGTTAGATTGAAGCAAAAGAGTTTGCAATAGAAGAGAATGCTATGGAACAGTCTCCAAATATCCATTGAGGATTGTCTAATTTGCCATTATTGCAGTGGTCTACCATTTGCATTTCAAGAAACACGTCTGTAACTTATTTCATTTTTAGTGGCTACAGCACACCGTAATTTCTTAGTTTCTTAGCAACAGGACCAGAAAACAAATAAAAAAAAATTATTAAATTGGCAAAAAAACCAAAAAAATCAAATGGGCAAAACAAAACAAATAAGCAAAGAGTAGAATGGCAAAATTGCATAAAATATTTTATTTCATTTGTATTTTCCATTGGAAGAACACAACATACATTAAATAACTGAGAATAAAATTAGAGTAACTGTCTCATAATTATTGAAGCAAATAGACATAGTTACTATGAAATGAATAAAGAAAATATATTACAAATGACAAGATAGAGAAATGTTTTTGAACAGGTACAAAAACAAGTCAAAGCAATAAAAATGATCCAATATTCAGACAGAGAATTCTGTAGCAGTTTGTCCATGAATCAGAGCCCGAATACAATTTCCTGGGGGTTCTTGTTTATTCGTCCTAAAAAAGACACAGTGAATGGATGCCAAACTGAAAAAAGTTTACTTACATAGGTGAAAGATGCCTTCAAAGGAAACACATTCTCCTCATAGGGTACAGCATGACTATTTCTGCCTATCTCCAAAAAGTTTTCCACACGGAATGTAAAATAAATAAAGTTTACGGAATGTAAAATAAATGAGTTTCTTTCACAGAAAATATGTAAATGTGACTGAAGTGGGTTATCTTTATTTATTGAACTTTGAATTAGTTATAAACATTTAAAATACACTGATGCAAAAAAGTATAGTAAACTCATCTGTCATGAAGTAGAATTTAACTTTTCATGGCTAAATTTATGAATGATGATGCCCAGACAAAAATCAGGATTAGAACTTAACATTTGCTCAAATGATTACTGAATGTTTTTTTTTTACGGTAAAGGATTCTTGCAATTTTACATCTACACTCCTTAAATATGTTTGAAATGAAAAATTATTTACAGATATGGATTACTCTGTGCAGATACCCTGGATTCCCTTTCTCTAATATTGATGAATTGGAAGTTTATCCTACAAATATATTTCTATTTTAGATAACAAATATCTGATGGGTATTTCTGTGGGTTAACGTATTTTCATAACAAATTGGGAAAGGGTAAAGTGATACAGCACTTGAACCTGACAGCACAGTAATCAGAGCCGTTCATTTTGGCTTGAATATTAGAGGATTTATCTTACTCCCAGCAGTAGGAACTGCTTTTAAATGGACTAACTTCAGATTCTGCATTAGATAAGGAAATGAAAAGGAAAAAAAAATCAGAATTATTGGAAAGAAAAATTTCTCAAATCTAATAAAAGAAGAATCCTTGTAAATACTTATAACTTCATTATTAATATGAAGTAGACCTAAATTTCTTTCAGATATTTCCTTCTCTAGTTTCTTTCCTCTATTTCCAATATCAAAATGGTGTAAAGTCCATTTTCTGCTTACAGGAAAGTTAACTCTCTTATGAATTATAGTCATACAGACTTCCAAAGGAGTGATGAATATACATATACACATATACATATATATATGTAATATACACATACATATGTATATATATATATGATCTTATAAATTTGAAATGAAAAACCATTTGAAATAAGACTTTTTTATCTCTTAATCAAACCTAGCCTGTCATGTTTTCATAATTTTCTGTGATTTGTATTCTTTCAGGAAGATGAAGCCCCTTCAGCAAAACTCAAGGCTAAAGAACCCCAAAGAGCATTTAGATTTACTTAGTTGTTAAAAAAAGATATGCTAAATTATTTTCTTACTCAGGACTAATTAACATGCCCTCTATGCTCAGAAGAAAAAAAAAGGAAAATGAAAAAAAAAAGAAGAGAATATTTTCTCATGTTTTGCTGAAATGCTCTCACTAGCATTTTCCTATTTAGAGATTACTGGTGCAAAATATGATATTCATGTCTTTCATGACAAACAGAAAAACATAGCAGTCTATTTTATGACAGGGAGGAAAAAAACACCTTTGAGGATGTAAAACAGCTTTGTACTCTATTTATTTATTTATTTATCTATCTATTTATTTATTTATTTATTTTCAGCAAGAACTTTGCTTATCTGGTTCTCAAATTCTACTCTTGTCTTGTGCATAGTACATTCATCCAGTACATGAGAGAACTGAAGATTCTTCTCTGCCTGAGGGTTTTAAACCTTTTTCATCTAAGCTAAAACTGGTTGTACATAAATGCAATATGTATTAAAATAAAAAAGTATAATAAAGGAAATTATCCTTGCAAAAAAATCCCTTAGGTGGTTTAAAGTAATACATTTTTTTCAAGTCTTTATCAAAATGCTATATAATATTTATATGAGATATGAATTTCTTTCAAAATAACACACTTTAATAATAATATTTTTGTTACACTTTTTTTGCAATTGCTTTGCTTATGCTCAACATATTTTATACAACATATTTTGCAAAAGCCTACATAAACTCCGTGATATTTTCATGAGTTTGGTATAACAGCATCCAAAACACCCTTTTATCTTAAGGAAAAAGGATACAAAATTTCTTTATTGCTGTTGAAATACAGCTAGTCAAATAAAAGCTTTGTTTATTCCCCGACTTTTTTGGAAAGTCAGACACAAGGCATCAAGAAACCTAAAGGATTTTTTTTCCCTTAAATGCAAACAGGAGTATCTGTAGGGTATTACATTTTCTCATTCCTGGTGAGATGGAAGAATAAATATCACAGAATAAAACTGCTGTGTTTACCCAGCACCTTGGGCTTCGGCAGGTACTTCCCTTTGTCAAATAGAGTTCTACATATTGTACATGTTGAACAGATAAGCTGGAAAGGGGAAAGGAAAAGGAAAAGGGAAAGGGAAAGGGAAGGGAAGGGAAGGGAAGGGAAGGGAAGGGAAGGGAAGGGAAGGGAAGGGAAGGAGAAATCTCTGGAAAGATAATTATCCTTCTATTTCAAGTGTAATTGTTAAACTTAAGCAAAAATTCTTGCAGAAGTTATTCTTCTATACCTGCTATTGTGTGCTTGTGAGTGGGTACGCCTCTTACTCGGAGCTTGTAATTAATATGGTAACATTAAAAAAAGGTTCTCTATTTATTCTGTTAGAACACCAATTCTTATTGGTGTTCTAACCAATAAATACTAATAAATACTTATCTATTAATACTATCTAATAAATCTAATCCATAATGGATAAATACTTATCCATTGTAAGGAAGCCCATTCAACACCAATTTCTTCCCACATCCACTTAGATATGTAGCTACTGAAACTGGATATGCCTAGATAAGAAGATATATTTTTGGAACACTAGAACACTAGAAAATAATTCAATATTATCAACATTGGCAGCAGTTGCAAAAAAAAAAATCATGAAATATCTTTAATTTCAGGGCTGGTCTCCCTATATAAATAATATAAACAATTTTATATTTTCACCTTTCAAACTACCAAGTATCTTATTTCTGTACATTTATTAGGGTTCCTTAGATTCCCCAAGCAAATTTTCATTGCCTTGTATTTCCACTTTCGGAATTATTCATTAGGGACATTTATTTCAAAATTTATTTCAAAAGAAACTCCACATCTCCATGGCACATCTTTGAATTCTGAGTTATTTAATGCAAATATATTCTCTGATATTGGACAAAACTCAAAAGAGCCTAATCCTGACAAATTCCTTAACTATTAGACTAATAGATTTTGTACATTTTTATTTGTATACTTTCTACTTGTCCCAGTTAATTTTGTACTGTAGGTTAATGTATGAAGCAAGATATTGACTTTGAAACCTCTAATGATGAATGGGAACTTCCCATGGGATCTCCCATTTCTCAGATGTGAATAGGGATATTAACATCTCTCTGTCTTTTCTGAGAGCAGTCTTTGAAAAACTCTCAGCAAAGTATTTGAAGAATGATTGGAGATCCTGTATATGAAAGAAACAGGAGCACATTCCCGTAAACCTCACCCAAACCTACAAGGAAAGTCTGATTACAGTACTCAACCTCAGCAGTTTGCAAGCCAACTGACTCCTAAAGCATTTTCTGGTATGTTAGCTTTTCAGATCCCCTTCACCAGACATTTCCTCACTGGTACTCAATAGAGAATGCAGGAGCTACTTGTGTGTTCCTTCCTGAATTGTCTGGGAAGTCTTACTACAAAAAATAAAAATGGAGGCATAGAAAAACTTCCTCCTTAAAACTTGACTTGTATATGTAGATTCTCGATAACCTATATAAACACTATTTACTTACCATGGATAGGAATAGCGAGGCTATGCATAAAAACATTTGTCAAACTTTTATTCATTTTTCATTAGCTGATTAAAGATTTGGAGGGGTTACTTTTCTGTTCCTTCTTTCTACACACTCTGCTTTCTGCCGCACATATTTTCTTCTTTCAATGACACAAAGTACTCCAAACATAACCCTACATAGCTTCTGGTAAGGAAAGTCCATTTTAGTAACAAACAATCTTTCTATATTTAACCTATATTAAACATGATACACCTTTAAAGCCTATGATCCCTTGGTCTTTCAAATCAAGAAACTGACCTCTAATACATAACTGAGGAAATTAACAGCTTCTCATTGCCACAGGCTACAGCTTTGTCTTCAGACCACAAGAAATTCTGATCTACCATCTTCTTCTTTACTAAAAAGAGAATATGTAGAAGCCATTTATGCTTTGATACTTTGTGCAGCTTTTTTGAATCTGAGCTTATTATCATTAAAATTCCTGACTTTATGCCTAAGATGTAGAAGAGCCCCAAAGTATTTCCAAAGGTTATATTGCACACTTAAAAGAGTTAAGTGGCAACAATTCCACATGAAAATTGAATCATGCTATGGTATGATATAAAACACCATTCATGTGAACTGACCTACATATCTCATAGATGTTTTTCTGCTGCTGAGCAATAAATAATACTGTATATACTTGCTTATCTTAAAAAAAAAAAAAAGAAAAAAAGAGAGAAAGAACATCTATGTGTGCATGTCTATTCATTCTCTCTAGACAATCATAAATCATAGGTATTGGCAGCACTATTTGCTGTACTGGTAACTCAAAAATGTTATGCATCCACTGATTTTTCAGAGTTATGAAAAATATCTTTTACCATGGAAAAAAAATTATCTATTCTCCCTTTCCAATTTCCTATTTTTCATTTTGTATTATGCACTATGATGCCTCAAAGGAACTGTAGCAAGGATGCTGACAGGACTCTGCCTACTGGGGTATCCTCCCTACATAATTCAGCAGAGCCCTATGGGAGAAAAATATATTCATAGCCCTTGTGAATTAAAGGAGCTATGAGAATGCAAGCATCTAGACAAGAATACAGAAAAATATTTTTATTTCTTATATCTAAATCTCACTTCTCTTTCTGCAAAAGAAGCAGGTAGTATAGAAAATCCCTACCTCACTGTCACAAGAGATATTTGCTTCCTTTACAAGGCATA
>VZSG01000492.1:162243-183861 GCA_013398315.1 Nothoprocta pentlandii | reverse complement strand
TTTTTTTTTTTTTTTTTTTTTTGTCATGTTAATTTAAGTCGGTAACCACTTCTGCAGATCAGGAACAGTATATATCTTTTATATTTTTTTAATAGTTTTTAACAAAAACTCAGAATATTAGCTCACAATTATGGCTTATAGTGTATGAGGACTATCCATGAAGGGAGCAATATGGGATCATTCATTCTCCACTGAAATTCTATCTTTTTCATTTTATTTCCATCACAATAAAGCAGAATTTCAGACCCAACATTAAATTCATCTTCTATATAGAAAAATCGGTGGAGTTTCTGTACTCTGCATTTTCTGAAAAATCAGTTATTTTGATATTATTTCAATGAGAATTTTACTCCATCATTCAATGTCATTTACATTTAATCAGGTGGTTTTTTACTTTTTCAATCAGAAAGCCATCAGCTCTAAATTCTAAACTGAGTCACATATTTATAATAGAAGAGAAACTGTCTCTGGAAGAAAAGTCTCATTTTACTTTGGGTTAGGTAGGGACTTCATGATGTCTAGATTACAAGCAATGTGTTGCACATGTACTTTACATACACATACTTCAGGTATTTGTGAGAATAAAGATTTTTCTTCCACTCTTTCTTTTCATTATGTAGAGTTTATGGGCACTACTTAGACCAAAATTTGATTATTTTTCTTTGGGATTTGTTCCCAAACTTCTTGCCCATATGAAAAATAGAAAAGATTTCTTCTTTTTTTTTTTTTTGTTTGTTTGTTTGTTTTGTTTTGTTTCTTCTGAGAAACATAAAGGAATGTGAATATATATTACAGGAATGCTATAAATTTTCCTGGCCACTCTATTAAGCGGTTTTGCATAACATCATTGATAACTTCAGATTAATGCTATATTACATTGATTTCTACATATTAAACTTTAATTTGAAGAGAAACACTTGGTAATATAACACAATATATATAATATACCACATAAAACTACAAAATATTATAACATTATAAAATATATAACACAATACTTTTATGATTTCAAAGGGCAGGGAAATCTCAATTTTTTTTTATGATCATCAATCCTTCATATGTTGAACCACTTCAGCAAAAGAAAAAAAAATAATTGAGCTTTGATACAAAATATGATTCTGTTGAAATAATTAGAGCTCCTAATAATAAAATTTCTGTTAACTTCCTGTCAACCATAGGAGAACAGATACTTGATCTGACTTAAAACTAAAATGTCATGAGCAAACACTATTTGATCTTGCATGAAGTCTGATAGTACAGGGATAACACACCAGAAATTTCTGAACAAATTTGAACTGGCAGACTGAATTTAGATCATTTTGCATCATGCTGCTACAACACCTTTGATACAGAATGGGAAGCTTTAAACAAGATTTACTGTATAATCATGACCTTACTGCTCATGAAGTTAAATACATATTTATTTTCAAAATCAAATCATTTTACAAATTATTTTCATAAGCATCTATGAATAGCTTTCTTGAACAGCAGCTAATAAGGTTATTTTCCTTGCTGTTAATAATAAGGTTATTCTCCTTGCTGTTCATGAATTAGGGGTCAAAATTACAAGCAACCATCTTAAGGAGAGAAAGAATAAGACTAGAAAGAAAGTTTTGAAAGGGATAAGACTAGACTTATCCCTTTCAAAACTGTCACTTTTCTTTACAAATAAAATCAAATATTTTTAAAAGGAGAAAATAGGAAAAAAAAAGAAAAATAAAGGAAACAGGACAGGAAGTCTGTGGAGCAGTAATAGTTTCAGATTTATTAGTATCACAATAGAAAAAAAATTTTTATTCATTTGCTATTTAATAGGGAACTTTCAAATATTAGATCATTGTTACATCAAATATATGAAGAAAATCATAATTTCTGCTTTTAAGATTAAACACATAATATGCATTGGAAGAAATTCCATTCACTACATCTTATTTTCTAGTCTAGAAGAAATTCTTTTCAGAATTCTGCAATTCTTAATTAGCCATTCACTCATGTAAAAACACCCACTGCAGTACAGAACCTACTGGGCTCTTATAATCCAGTTTAGATGAACCCTACATCATATTTTATGATATTAATAATGTTTATCATACATCTCTACTATATTATAAATTGGATTGTAAACACATGGAAGTTTTTAATAGCACCTTCACAATGGATATATTGATGTACATATGAATATACATATCAACATAAATAAACATTCATCTATAGGCCGATTAAATTGTCCTTTTGTATTATTATACATATATTATAGAGTCATTATCACATATAAGAAAACATGAGAGTTTTTGATCAGATTTTACCATTTTATTCTAAAAGGTCCAGTGAAATAGATATATTTTAAGATGACCCAGGCAAATAAAATTTTCTAAGGAGCTGTGTAGAAAAAAAAAAAAAAAAAGAATTAATCTTTTAGATTTGTTTAGATATTTAAATATTCCCTATATTTATATATTTTCTTTACCTATATCAAAAAAAGTAGTTGAAGTACTTATAGATTTTCTCCAAAATAGAACAAAAAATGTGTCCAAGGAGTTCTCCTAATAGTAGTACATCTGCTCAATTGAGCATGGAGCTTTCAAGTAGCACAATTCTTTTTCCAGTCTAATTTTTGAATGTTCTGTCTTAAGGATGCAGTCCCACAGTTGTAATCTGACTCCTACTTATGGGAAGACACAAGAAAGAATTACCAGTACTGCTATTTGGAAACAAATGTATCTTTAGTGTTGACATCCTATTTATCCCCTGTTGAGAAATAAAGTATCTGCATGTATATCATGTTTTGAAATGATGAATTATAACTGTTAAACAAAAATGTAATGTGTGTGTGTTACAGCCAACGAGTAGACACATTACCATTATGCTATGCAAGTAATATTTTACAAACCCATTTGTCACACCAGAGAGGTGTCATATGCAATCTGATTCACTCTGCTTAATGTATGGAATGAAACTGATTTTTTTCAGAGGATATAAAACAATAACAATTTACATTCCAAAACCAGTGATAGAGATTTTGCATCCTTAAAAAAAAAAATAATCAGTGTCTCTTGTGCAATTATATTTGTCAACTTAGTAGAGCTTTATTCATCTTAAATAAATTCAGGTGGTAGACATTTTGCTGATGTAAATCAGCAAAGATTTGGTCAGCTTAAAACAGGTACACTGACTTACAACTTCTTTAACTTACATTATTTTTGTCTGAGGCAGTATTATTTAAGCTCTAATTTAGAGTAGTGTGTGATGTGTGATGTAGTGTATAAGACTTTCGCTATGATCCTTAGATGAAGTAGGATAAAAATGTCAACAACTTCTTAGGACAAGTTCTGGAGTGTGTATTTCCACACTGATGATGAAATATAGGTAAGAATTAGGTTTCAGGGCTAGGAAAGGGATCTAGAAAGATGATTCTCCAGCAAACACTGCCCCTGAAGATGTTTAAATCTTGACAGCAACCTCCTTGTTCTGAGTATTAACTTCTAAATCAAGCATTATACACATGCAGCAGAGTACTAGGATCTACCATGGGCCCTCACAGTATCTAGAAAGAAGCACCAAATACAAACATCTAGGCTACAGGCTTACACATCAAATGTATTTGTCTAAACTCTTCTTTATTACTGACAGAGAAAATGTGGTCTCTAGAGTAAAACTGTTACCTGATATTTCAGGAGATGAATCTCACTGTCTCTCTTACTGCCACATATTGTCCATGTCTCTGGGGAGTCCAAAGAAGTAGACTTGCCCTGCACATAACGAATGTAGAGAGAAGGCATTTCTGTATTCAACATAGATTATAGAAGAGCTATTCAGGAAGAAAAGAGTAGCTTCAGGCTTTATATCACAGATTTGTACATAGAGCACTCAACTGCATTTGTTTTCCTATTCATCTTCACAATCTAAAACCTGACCTGTTTCTTTCTTTGCAGCTAGGGTGCCAATACCACAAGCATTATCGAATTAGAAGAGAAGATGAAGTCTGGCACTAAAGGGCTGGATTTGATTCCTATTCCTATGTATACAGATGCTGAGTGCCATTTGAAAAGCCACAGGATATCCAAAACCTCTGCACATGGCAGATATGACATACAAACAGTAAATTAGTAGCCTATTGGGAGGACACCTGTGGTATCCAAAATGACAGTGGTTGCCAATGTTTAAGCAGAAATAGTTTTACTGAAGTGACTGGAGGATGATACAAGCTAGCACTTGCTTAGATTATTTTTCTTACAGTAGTCTTAAGGGTTTAAATTGCTTTCTAATTCTGTACTTGAAGGTCATAAGTTCAAGCAAGGCATTCCAACAATATTTCTTGAAATAGTTTTTTAGTATTATTATTATTTTTAACTCAAGAATGGCACTTCATATGATACAATGCTGCTGCTTACTTCCATAAAAAGCTGCTTGAATACCTTGTGAATAGTGTCTACCACCACTCTGTATGATCAGACAAAGCAAAATAAGACTTACTGCCATGACAATGGTCTTTAGTGAGAACAAGAAAAGAAATACCCAGACTGCCTTCTATTCCTTGAGCAAATACCATTGCCGAAATAAACAACATGCAAAGAAAAGACATTTGAGACTGCTACTATCCCTTGACACAGGATCCATGAAGGAGTTCAATAATTTTAGGTTAAAAGAAATAAAAGAGACACAGTAATTGCTAATAATGAAGAAAGAAGAAAGAAGAAAGAAGAAAGAAGAAAGAAGAAAGAAGAAAGAAGAAAGAAGAAAGAAGAAAGAAAGGAGGAGGTTATCTATACAGCAAACCAGAAGAGGCCAGGTTAGTAACCCAGCAGAAGATAGGAAGAGAGAATTACCTATGGATAAAAAAGGTCATTTTCTCTTTACTTCTCCATAGGGGTGTTACTCTGAATGTGTAAAGAGGCTACAGAATGTATATGTTTGAACAAGGAGAAAGAGAAATATTCCTGTAGAGAGTTTTGGGTGTATTGAGTTCACTACAGAAACTGATAATTCGTATTTCATTTCAAGGCTGCTATGTTGTGAATCGGCATGGTGACATTCTGGACTACTTGAGTTTAGATAACAGCCAGGCCCCTGGCTACTAGCCAATTTCCAGCAGTTCCCAACAATGTTGTGCTGTCACCATATGACTTGTGGCATCCTCAGTGTAGGTAAAATAATATATATAATATAATACAATACAATACAATACAATACAATATATAATATAATATAATATAGTATAGTATAGTATAGTATAGTATAGTATAGTATAGTATAGTATAGTATAATACTGGAAGCAATGTAGGAGAGTCACAATCTTTGGTAGTTCTGTTCTCCTTCCTGTAGCAGTTGATCACAAAAAGAGATGCATCTCTCACTCAAATTTTTATGGTTTCAGAGTTTTTGACCATGTTTCCTCTCAGATGGTTATTAAAAGCATATTTTTTTCAAATCTTTTAATTCTTATTCCATTCCATTTTATATATAAATATATACATATACCTAGAAATGCTTCTATGAACTAATACTGTTTCCCACAACAGATGAGTGAAACTAGGAATTTCATTCAACATACACTGAAATGGTCTTTCATTTGCCTTTCTTGACCCAAAATGAAGTTCTTATAAATAGCTCTTCCTATCTCTTTTCTTACATATCAAACATACAGCTTTAGTATACACTGTATATGAAGTCCCTTTGACTTTGAGGTGTAGTGTTCCCTTTCTTCTCCTCTATAGAGAGAGTAATATGAGTATGTGTCATTAAGAAGACAAAGAACAATAAGTATTTTGAAGTTACTTTTTCTGAGCTCCAAATTTTTCTTTGAACCAGAACAAGTAGTTTGACCACACGGAATACTGAATAAGCATAGCCAAAGAATATAGGAAGTCATTTTGGCTTTTAACCTGTCATTGCTCTTCCTTTAAAAAGGAAGATTTTGGTGGCCATAACAAGATCTACTATAGATAACTTGTTCCTTAGTAAGAAGTAACTTCAATTAATTCAATTAATTAACTATCAATTAATTAATTGCAACAGTGACATGGTCTGAAGTTAACGATGTTACCAATATTTTTATTGGCTATCTTTGGTTTCTCTAAATGCTTCTAGAAAAGTATTTCAAGACAATATGACTTCCATTGCCACAGAGCCATCTACTTTCTGGGGTACTTGTTCTTTTTTTTTTTTTTTTTTTTTTTTTTTTTTTTTTTTTTTTTTTTTTTTTTTTTTTTTTTTTTTTTTTTTTTTTTTTTTTTTTTTTTTNTTTTTTTTTTTTTTTTTTTTTTTTTTTTTTTTTTTTTTTTTTTTTTTTTTTTTTTTTTTTTTTTTTTTTTTTTTTTTTTTTTGAGCCACTGTTGAAATCCAAATTGAAATCTCAGTATCAATGAGCCAGAGCAGGTGTCTTGACTTCAAGTCAGACCTTTTCTCTTCAGTTCTGTCTGCAATGACAAAGTGTCTTTCTTGAGTATTACCAAATCTGATACATGTTATTTTTAATGAAAGATTACAAAATCTTTTCCCGAATAAAAAGAAATTTGAATGAATAAAATCAATAGCAAGTTAAAAGAGTGGTTAAATGCTAGTGTTTAAATAAATAAGAGTGTTTAAATAAGGAGTGTTTAAATAAATAAAACTGTACATTGCTCTACTCTTAGTTTGTTACATATTCAAATGTTCATTGTTTATACTGATAACCCAATCTGGCAAAAAATTTCTCTTTTTTCTTTCTGTGAAGCAATAAATAATAACTTTACAATAGAAGTGACTGAAATACCTAGAAAAGATGATATGTGCATTATAGTGCTAGATTCTGGCTTTTTTTTCCAAAGTTCTGTTCTAATATAGGCTATTTTAGAAGTGATCTGAGCCCTACATTCCTCACTATCTATAGTTTCATTTTTTCCTTTTCTAAATACACCATAACCAAGTTCCGTTATAAAATCAGCTTTAGTCTAGATAATATTAAATATTTAATAATTCTATTAAATCTATTTAATAATATTTGTGGAAAAGAACCATTTTACTTAAGCTTTATTTTACCAAGATAAAGAATCAACACTTTGTTTGGTACTCCTGTAAGGTAGACTTTATATGGCCTAGTAACCTCCTCTGAATCTAATTGAGTTAAACCAGTTTTATCAACATGAGTAACCAGATCTGTTAGTAATACACCAGATAATATCTTCTTGATGTGTAGTGCAATGAAACTAATATTCTGATAATCAAAAAAAGAAAGCTGATTTTCTAACAATTAGAATGTTTTAAGAATTCATGAAAAAATCAGTACCACCCCAAATGTCACAATAATTGAAAAGATTTCTGCAAATACTCATATGTGAAAAGCAAAATATTATAAACAGTTGAAATAAGCAACAACTACAACATAACAATGAAGATAACAAACCAATTGTTTTGATTTTTTTTTTTTCCTGTAATAAAAACAGCCTGTCAGCAAAGTCTTAGGGTCCACAGAAGATGCACCTAGGATAAGGAGCTAAGTTAAGATTAGATTAGATTAGATTAAATTGGAATAAGGTAAGAATGAAAAGCTAAAATGAGGTATTTTCATGTCCTTGTTTTAATAGTAAGGATTGTACAGAATAATATAAATTTATAATGTATCTTACAGGAAAGTTGTTATGTTTATTCAGGTTTAATCTTCACTCATCAGTGCAATCTTATTTATTGTATCTGCTGTGTTTTAAAGAATGTGGACATTGAATTTAGTTACATATGGGTGAATATACTAAAAGATAAATTAAAAACATGGGAAATATATCATTTTATATTTAGCAATAAGTTGCTCTGGTTGTCTAGAAAGTGAAACTTCTCAAAGCTACATTTTGATACATTTAGCCAAACAGGGCAATAATTCTTCAGTAAATGAAAATGACTGATCTGTCATATGGTACTCAAGAGTAACAGATAATTATGCATCATTTTTGGGCAACATGGTCTGAGGGTACAGACATGCAAACAGCAAGGCAATGTTTGAGGCATAAACTGAAGCAAATTACACCATAGTAGCCTTTAAAAAAGGGGTATTGACAAATTTCTCCCTGCGTCATTTAGGGGATGTATTTGTCAGTTGTATGTGTGACCTAAATAGCTTCTATAAAGTGCCTCACGCATTCCTAGCTTTCAAAAGTTCTGCAGCTTGATTTGTCATAGGCTGTCATGTTGATGTGTCCATGGCCTCGGGACCATATTTGTAATGAAACCCGAAGTCAGATGAAGTTCATGCAGGTGAAGTTCATGCAATTGAGAGTTTTGCTGTAAGTGTTGCATTTGGTGGTAATTACTGGGAGAAGTGTAATACCAGGTGTAGTTAGAGTGCTTTATGTAGCAGAGAACATGGCTATTCTCATGGAGAATTCTGAACATCTTTGCAGCAGTCCTCCCTTAACTTTTTATTTTTTTCTGTCAGAGTTCAAAGAGAAATAAGAGAAGGACAGAAGTGTCAGCATATAATTTTTAACTGAAGAGATAAAGAGTGAGAAAGATTTCCAATGACTTTGATGAGTAATCTGTTTGCAAGAAAAAAACACACACACACACACACACTCCTATGAATTTTAATCTTAATCTTTAAAAAGATCTGCCTTACATGAGTGAAAAATAACAGAAGGAAAAGATTTTTTTCATTCTATCTGCAAGCATTTAATGTACATGTTTATATCGCAAGGCAGATAGCAGTTTGTTCAGTTTGGAGGAAATGTGATATAGGAGAACTGTCAGTTGGAGGTTAGATAAACAGTACCTAGGGATTAAATGCATGTGGAGAGGAAGAAGAGGGAATGCTACTATTTATGCCCTGACAGTAAACATTTGTTGGCTTTACTCAGCTACCTGCCCTGTTTTCTGTGAGCCAACAATTTTAAAATGTTATATCCTTTTGAAGGATACTGTGTAGATATTCAAACAATAAGTATACAACTACTTATTGATGTCTTCCCATCTCTATTCTCATTCCTTTGCCATTAAATCCCAGGATATTCTTGTTAACTTCATCTCCCACTGGAAAAAATAATTAACCTCTTTCCATACATCAAGGTACCCTAGTCTTTTTGCTTGTTATAAATCCACAACTCCGCTTTACAACAAACAAACATTTTTTTTTATTATTATTTCCATATTTTCAAGATTGACAAGAACATGTGTTCTTGAAGAACACATGTTTCACATGATCTTTCCTAGCTCCTTCACAAGACAGTCCTGGCAGCACTTCCAACCTCCATAAAGATTAGAACAGCTAAAAACAACACGAACCTTTCACATCTGTCATTTTTGCCTTGAATCACAGTCCCAAAACCTTCTATTTTGTAAGCTCCTTCTCTCTCATACATATTAAACTTCAGTTAATTATTGCAAATGATGTAGCACACCTACCAAGATATTATAGCCATTTCTATAGCCATTTTATAGCCAGTAGAAAAGTGGAAAAGGAGATTTGGAGAAAACATATGCTCTGTGTTGTAAAATAGTTTGGTCAGGTATAGCACTGCAATGCAATTTTAAGAACAAAACCAATATTGGCAGTAATCACTTCTCAGATAAATGATATTAGCACAGACTATAAAGGAATAATAAATGTTTAAATCCTGTAAGTCACAAGAAAAAAAGATTAAGAAGCTGGGTAAGAGGAATAAAATCATTTAAATTTCACTTCAGAAATTTTGATAAGAGCATACTTTCAAGCACACTTTGAGGAATGCAAAATTAAATTCAAGAAAATACTTATGGGCATCAAAAAGTATCATCAGTCTCTGCTCACCTTCCCAGACCTATCTTAATATCCTTATCTCTCTCAGGAAAGATCAGAGTTCTCTTCTAGGCACAGGCCCAATGCAGATCCCTCCTTATGAAAGTGTTGCTGTTTTCTAATACCTGTCCCCAGGCTTTTCTACCCTGCACATCTCCATCATCTTTGCTTTCCTTTCCTGGTGGAGACTGGCTCCCTAGTGGGTCTCCCCTTAGAGACATTTCCCTGACTCTGCAGGGAAGGACTGTGCTCCCCATCCAGGGACTTGGCCTTCTGTGCACCCTACTGTGCTATGGGGTCCCCGTGGTGTTGAGGTGAGAAAAGAGGGGACAGAGATGATCTATCCCACCCACAGAGGATAGCAACCAGGAAAAGAGGCCTATATAGCACATCACTACTAAGAAGGCCTAAATTATAATAGAAAACAAAAGTCATAATACAAAAAGTTTGTGAATTACTAATTTTTATTCACCTTTACAGGTGAGGTTTTTTGCTGTATTTGACTGCTTCTTCTGTTCTTTGAGAACAAGTACGGTCTTTGGTTTTCCTGTGAGCATTTATATTTATATACACAGATGATTTCAAGTTGTCAGACTCTCTCTTCATTTATAGTCATGTGCCTTGATGTAGTAGTACCTTGACTGTTAGCAAAAATATATATTTCATTGCTAGTGAATTGCAATAAATTAATAGATATATAATTGTTTTGAATTAAGTAATCCAAAAGGCAGGGACTGAAAATTGTGGTGTGCCAGATCTCACTTACATTGGATTCAGATTTTCCACAGTTACATTAATTTTATGGCATTAAACACGCATAAAATAGTGGTGAAATCTTCCTTATTATCCTACATTAATATTTTACTTCAGTGAACACTTACCTTTTTTTCCTTTTCCAGATGGAAAAAAATAATAAACAGAAGAAAATCTATAAAGAATGAATCCTTCATAAAATAGTTCCAACCTAGTGGCTGGAGACATTTAACATGTGAAATGCAGGCTCTGGTCTCTCTGACCAGATATTAGACTCTATATTTTTTCTTGAGGGAGTAGGTTAACAGAAGAGAAATTATATCTAACCATGAGATTATAAGTTGCATTTGCTAAGCAAAGCCAGATTCCAACCTTTTGTCCCTATTTTCCCAAGTAACTATAAGGCAATTTACTGCTCCAATGTCTTTCTCTCTTTACATTCTGTCTGAGAAAAGTGGCTGATACACCAGAATGTTGTGCTGCCATTCTAAGGTACCTTGATAGGCTGGAGACATGGGCAAAGAGAAACCTTATGAGCTTCAAGGAAAACTATATCCTTCCCAAGATCATCGCTTTGAACCAATACAGTCTAGGTGTAAACAAATCGGAGGGCAGGTCTTCAGAGAAGCACATGGGGATCCTGGTGGATGACAAGTCGGTCATGAGTCAGCACTTCTTACCATAAGAAAAAGTAGCCAAAGGTATCCTGAGGGGCACTAGGCTCAGCATCACCAACAGATCGAAAGAGGTGCTCCTTTTCCTCTGCTCAGGTCTGATGATGCCACCTCTCGGTGTCCAGAACTGGGCTGTGCAGTTTCCAGATCTGAGCATGTAAATACAAGAGCAACATGGAACTACTGGAGCAAGGTGAGTGAAAGGTCAAAAAAGAACGAAGAGGCTAGAACAACTCTTATAAGAAACTGACAGAGCTGGGACATTTCAGCCTGGACAAGAGAAGACTGAGAGCAGATCTTATCAATGTGTTTAAATATCTGATTGCAGGTTGTATTGATTGTTGGTGATGTGAGGAGAAACTTCTTTACTGTGAGGGTAACAGCATTGGAACAAATTGTGCAAAGAGGTGTGGAGTCTCTGTTTTTGGAGATATTCAAAAGCCATCTGGACATGGTTGTGCAGTCACACTCTAAGTGATCCTGAGCAAGAGGTGAGACCAGATGATCTCCAGAAGTGCCTTCCAACTCCAACTATTCAACGGCAAAAGAGATATGGTGACTAGTATATGAGCATCACCAAAGACTTATTAATAGATAAATTGTCATCCTGTCCCTATTCATTCCAAATAAAAATAGCTACCTCAATAGTGGCCATTTCCCATCTTTTCCCATCCAAGGACCACTGTTAACACTCATTACTAATTGTAATAGATTATATACAAGAAAAATTATAACCTTTATTATTAAAAAAGTGAGCCAAAATATGTGGTGATATTAATATTTCTCTGGAAACTAGAACTATTCAGCAACCTGATTTTCATGATTAAAATCTTAAGTCTAAAGTTTTTTTTTTTTTTACTATTAAGGAATTTGCATAATTAAGCACAAAACAAACTTAATTAAATCCTGAAGTTGCTAATGATTCAAGCAATTTTTTTTTTCTATTTATTCCTTAACAAAAATATCTTTGAACAACACAAACATATCTTTTTACTATCCTTTTTTTTAATTTGTTTTGCTACCTTAGGCTACTCAAGTGTCTGCATCTATTTATGTGTAGAAAGAACTTGAACCAGCTACTTGAACTAAAATAGGCCTGTGGTTTATGAACATTAGTACTTTAATAGACAAATCTTTTCAGATGGCGACTGAAATGGACAGATATCTCCTATACCATCCTTCTGTCAGGAAATGACCCATACTTAAATTATCAAGTAAATGAAGCGATTCAGTAAGGAAGAATGACATCTTCAATTTACTTACAGAATAATTCTGTTGGCATTACATGTGGTAGAAAAATCCCTCATTACATTTGATGAAAATTCTCTTCATGCTTTGACTGATTTACTGAAATAATTTATTATGTTTTCAGTTCATGGACAGGTAAAAAAATTCAATAGGACTATTTAGTATATGATGTCGTAAGTTATAACACATTGAGCTTTTGCATCAAATATCTCATACACACTAATACAAATATCTAATATATAACATTAACCAGGCTATAATTCCAGTGATCCTTTCATGAACAGAAAATGCAAAATCATATTGATCTCTCTCATCTTGTTCTTTCTTTCTTGGGGGAGTAATTCTCATCAACTTTAATGTGATTGTAGATCTTTTCATATATGAAATATATTTGAGTTATACATTTAAAAATATGACTCATGGTATATGGACATTTCAAAGTAGAACCATACAATTCAGAAGTTGTGGTCATATAATGAACTTCTAATTTTTTCTCAAGGCAGAGAAGAAAAAAAATCTTAAGAACATCATTACTTGTTTTCCTTATGTATTTCCTTAGTATATCCACTTTCCATTAGCAGTCTATAGAGTAAGAGTTTGTCTTTCAGCAATGTTATTTTAGATCATGCCTAACCTTAATAAAAACACTTACGCATTTAACTGTCTAGAATATAGTGTGAAAAAAAAAATCAGAACTGATTTTTCTAAAAAATTAGAACTGATAGACTTCTGATACTCCTACTCATATTAAATGAGTAAGGTTTCACATTCTTGTCTAGTGAAGCTATTTAGGAAGAAAAGTAGTAGTTGAAAGATTCAGTGGGATATTTGGGGACAAATAATTACCTCAGAGTTGGATCTGAAACAGTCAACAAGCTCTCAGGCTTCACTCAAATGGATTGACCAGAGGGACTGTCCCATCTGTCCGAACTTTCCATCTTCAAGGGGATCACCTTGGACATATTGAAATTCATTGAGGCTCAGTGTTAAAGATGCTGCTCTAGATGACCATGTTTTGATTGGGGGATTTGGACAAGGTGATCTGCAGAGGTGCCTTTTTTCTTTAGTAGTCCTAACTGAAGGATGGTTGTAGGTGGAGGATTTAGATCCACATAACAATGAGAATGGGCACAGACCTATCTTGTGCTGAATTGTGCTACGTTGCTTGTATAGTTTGGCCATCACCAAACTTTTCTGCACATGTCACTCAGCAACAAGATAAACTTAGCCATCTAATTGTAATGAAAGAGCCTCTAGGCAACTCTTATTTGCTACCAGAGATTATGTTCCCTGTGTGTCCTCGTCTTAAATTGCAGTCTTAAAGTACTGCAGCACATTTTCATGTGAATGTCTTTCTGCTTGCAGTGGAAAAGTTGAATACAATCGTTTTCTCCCAAAAAAGACTAATCTACTGGTGAACCTTTCCTTGGATGGGATCTGCACTAAATTCTGTGTCCATTTGATGTTGAATAGTCTCTTTGCTTTTTTTTTTTTTTTTTTTTTTTTTTTTTTTTTTTTTTTTTTTTTTTTTTTTTTTTTTTTTTTTTTTTTTTTTTTTTTCCTGCACTGACACTAATCAGAGTGTCTCATTGAGTCTCTACTACCTATTTAGTTAGAGTAGAATTTACCTTGAGTCCAACACAAGACCATTTAGTTCTGCTCTAAGGACTCAGAGGGAACCCAAATGCCCATAGACCTTGTACTTGCCCTTTCACAGAATCACAGAATGGTTAAGGTTGGAAGAGACCTCTAGTGAGCATCTAGTCCACTCCCCCTGGTACAGCAGGAACATCTAGAACATGTTGCACAGGATGGCATCTAGATGGATTTTGAAGACATCCAGAGAAGATCACTTCACAGCCTCCCTGAGCAGCCTGTTCCTGGGCTCTGTCACCCTCACAGTGAAGAAGTTCTTCCTCACATGGAGATGGATCTTCCTGTGTTGCAATTTACACCCATTACCCCTTTTCCTATCACTGGCCACCACCAAGAAGCTCTTGGCTCCTTCCTCCCTACATTCTCCCTTCAGGTACTTACACATATTAATCAGATCCCGTCTCAACCTTCTCTTCTCTAGGCTTAGCCTCTCTTCTCAGGCCCAACTCACTCAGTCTTTCCTCATATGATAGATGCTCCATTCTATTAATCATCTTTGTCGCCCTCCACTGAAC
Organism: Nothoprocta pentlandii; assembly: GCA_013398315.1. Taxonomy (NCBI): domain Eukaryota; kingdom Metazoa; phylum Chordata; class Aves; order Tinamiformes; family Tinamidae; genus Nothoprocta; species Nothoprocta pentlandii. The sequence goes on along the minus strand of VZSG01000492.1, from coordinate 169,276 downwards.
CCTCTCTAGAAGCTCCCCATCCCTCTTGTACTGGGGAGCCCAGAACTTTATATGGTACTTGAGCTGCAGCCTCACCAGAGCTGAGGAGAGGGGCAGGATCCCTTCCCTTGACCTGCTTGCAACACTCCTCCTGATGCAGGTCAGAATCCCAGTGGCCTTCCTGGCCATGAGGGCACACTGCTGACTCATGGTGAACTTGGTGTCAACCAGGATTTCCAGGTCCCTATCTGCGGAGCTGCTCTCCAGCAGGCCAACCCCTAATACTAATCCCTAATACCACACACTACATAGTAGTGAGCTGTTTATATAACCTTTGTAAAAACAAAATCCTAGAATTAATCCATGAAAGGCTTGTTTATATCAGTATGCAATTTTAGGTGGTCTCAGAGCATTAGAAAATGCCATGTCGTAAGGCAGAAAAGTAGCAAAAATAACTTTCTAGTCCTATATTTTGTTCTTTTTACGTGGATCTTTGTGACCGTATGGCTATCATATTACCAATACTCTGTAGTAATAAGGAAGAAAAAGATTGGTAGATGCCATTATTTGAAAGCTTGCGTTCTTCAAAGCAGTAAGTGATTCTTGGAGACATAATAGAAAAGAAAAGGGTATGAAGGTGACATCTGACCATGTTCATGATTTTCATTTCTAATACTGGAATCTTAGGCTTTTATTCCACTGGAAAAAGAAGTACTTTTTTTTTTTTCTTTTTTTTTTTTTTTTTTTTTTTGGTGCTATCTATTTCCTGTACTATTTGGAGTGCCATAAGGGAAATCAAACCCTGCTAGCCGAACACTAGCCAGCACTGAAAGGTAAATACTTCAAATTTGTTTGAACAATTCAACTTTATTTCACTGCAATCAGTAGAATAGAAATTAAAATAAAAACTATGCAAGATTTAAACATATAGAATATATTTTCCCTAAATTAAGTCTAGTTGGGATGCTAGTATATCTACCTTTCAGATAAAAACTACCCGGTAGTCACCACATAGAGTGTGTCAATACCTGAAGTTCACCTAATCCAACCTGTCTTTGGCAGAGTCTTTCTTCCAGGAGTACTATTTCATTGTTAATTCTAAGGCATAGTGATATATCACATGGGTTTCCTCTCTCTCAAATTTTCATATCCAAGTCTGATTAGTCTCCAAGTCAGGTACTTGATTCTAATATCCATCCCATCTGACCCAAAACTATCGCTCCGTTTGTCTTCCCTGAAATTCTCCGTTAGACTATGTAGATGATCTGCAAAGCACAGAATATCTAGGGATCTAGACATCACCCCCAGGGTCCATCCATTTCCCATCAAAGGAAAGGAATAGGCATTACTTGTGTCAAGGTACATCAGTAAGTACATGAGAAGTATAGAATTTTAAGTACGTATTTTTTTCTTAGTAATTATAGAAAAGCTATACAACATTAGCTGAGATGTAGATATCTACATTATAAACATCTGAGTTTGGATTCTCTGAATCTCATCTATTTTAATACTCTTTTGCAGTGAATTTAAAATACTTCCTGTACCCAGATAATATGCTTGTCTAGAAGATATCACTATATCAAGATTGTGGCCACCAGATTAAGAGAATTTATTACTTCCCTCTATTGGGCACTAGTGAGGCTACACCTGAAGACTGTGCTCATTTTGGGGATCCTCTAATCTAAAAAGGTATAGAGATATTGGAGATCATCCAGATGTGATTTGCTAAGGTGATCATGGAATATCTGGCATGATCCAGCATGGAAGGTTAAGAGACTGGGCTTGCTTGTTCTGGCAAAGATATGGTTAAGGCATGATCTAAAAGATGCCTACAGATGTCTGAAGGACAATTGCAAATTTATGAGGTGAAATGATTCTTGGTAGTGCAAGGACACTAATAGCTGCAGATTGCAATTTGAGAGGGTAAGGTGAACATTAGAAGAAGAAATTTCACTGAGTCCTATGCAAGACTGAAATGGCTTGCTCAGAGAGGCTATGAATTCTTCCTCCTTGGAGGCTTTCAAGATTAAGCTAAATCAAGCCTAGCTACCTGAGCTACTATTGGCAATAGTCAAGCTTCAGGGAGGGCATTGAACAAATGACCTCCAGAGATCCTCTCAAGACCAAAATTTCTTTGATTTCTGTGATTTTTAAAACTTAGGATATACTAATATTTCAGAAGCTGAAACCAAATAAATAAATTTATGTTTTTGTATTGACCTTAAGAGTGAAGTTCGCTCCCCACAGGAAGTCAGCGGGAACTTGTTCCTAACTTGCGGGCTGAGTGGCAATGACAATTGTTACTAAGGATGAGAAGAACAGAGTGTGAACTCACAATATTTAAAAGACAAGCTCAGAGAAAAACCTGAGACATCATGATCATAAAGGCATCTTTCCCTTCTTATTCATACTTTGATAAGTGTCAGAGACGGGTATTATAAAATATTTAGAAATAAGACAAGTTAGTAGAGTCACTTGATATAGGTAAGTATCATTCACTATCTAATCAATAAGCAAATATTACATTTTATGTATCTCATTTTTGATCCAGTATCACAACTGTCACTCTTGTGCTGTAGAATGAATTTTCTCACTGAATAAAGAGACAGATATTTAAGTCTATACTCAGTTCTTTAAACTATTTAAAATAGCTAATAGTTCAGATCCCACCTTAAAAACATCCTATCAGTCTATGCATAGAGTTATTAGTACTATAATTCATTTAGTATCTGGAAAGTGTATGTTTAACTTCCAGATAAAAATATAAAAAAAAATTATTCCCTGAAAATCTAAATATAGATTACTTAATTACAGATATTTAAGTCTATACTCAGTTCTTTAAACTATTAAAAATAGCTAATAGTTCAGATCCCACCTTAAAAACATCCTATCAGTCTATGCATAGAGTTATTAGTACTATAATTCATTTAGTATCTGGAAAGTGTATGTTTAACTTCCAGATAAAAATATAAAAAAAAAATTATTCACTGAAAATCTAAATATAGATTACTTAATTACCTGCAAATCGGTCTCAAAAATGATGCAATATCTGAAATGCTAAATAAGAACCAAGTGACTCGTTAAGTGCCATACCATTTGCAATCACAAGGAATAACAGTACCAACTGCTAACTCTAAAAAATCAAAACACATGGAGCTACTAAATTCTATTTTAAAGTGTAAAGTTCTGAAAACACTAACTGGTTGTTCTCTTTAATGTTTAATCAGAAATGTTGAGATACTCCCATTTTTTCTTTAAGTGGGTTAGATTGAAAACAAAGATGTATTAAGCAGGGAGAATGTGTAATATGCTTTGTAATTAGTATAGAGCTAAAAGTATTAAATTAATTGCTGATGCATATGTTTCACTTTTTTTTTTTTGAATGATAGCATTCAAAATGGTAGCATGATAGTGTGATAGAATAGACATGATATGTGTGTTTCTTACCCGCAATTTTGGAAATACATATATTTACTGCAGGCATTATATTATCAGCAAGCCTGGTATCCCATGGTATCCGATTCACAAATCTCTCTTTTTTTCCCCCCCTTATCCATATGTGAAATTAAGTAGCTGTAAAAATAAACAAAAGCATAGATGCTACAGTTATGATGTTCTATAAATCATGCTCTGTGTCACAGGCATACTTCTTTTTCTGACTAAGCAACTTTGATTCCTGTGATTCCTTATCTAGGGCTATTTTATCTTCTGTCTAGTGCTATTTTGTCTTCTGTGTAGTTTTCTACCCACGGAACTGGGTAGACCTTCACATTTATTTGACAATGACACTCTCCACACAAACTTCTGAAATACTATTAGAAAATCAAAATATTAACCATACATTTTATCTCTCATGTTGACTGTAGAATTCTTTCAGGAACTCTACTTGTTAAGAAAAATAAATCCAGACCCTCCATTTTCTCATAAATCTTTGTTGACTGTTTCTATTCAATCACTCCTTCTAAAACATTTCCTTATTTCATCTAGCAATTTGTTTCTAATAACTTGCTCACCAGGAATCTATAATCTCTTGCTGTCAATCCATTTTCTGAATGTATATGCCACCGAACTATGTTTGTTGGCAAAATTTGAGCTTAGAGGGGATGAAAATGAGATTTTAAACAAAGGTATTTTCCCAAAATATTGATACGCTGATAGCTTTTCATTAGGTCTAATTTGTTATGAGCATTTTATGTAATTAATCCTTCCGATATTCCTGAAATGCTGACTTCTCTTTGCTGCTTCATTTCATGTATTTGTTAATTAGCTATATTCATTTAGAAGTTTTTTTAAGCATTCATCACTCTGTGGATTGCTCGAGAGCAGGTGGTCTCCTTGGTGGCCATGACTGGCTTTTCCTGATGGCAACTGCACCTGGAGTCAACTGTGCAGTAGGATGATGCTGCTCACTGACCGACTGTGACCAGTCACATTTCTATTGATAATGAGGGATGCGAAATGGGCTTTGAATTCATCATATGGCTCTAGTAGACTAAGGACCCTTGTAGGGATGTCTTCTTTTCCCTGCATACAGAATGCACTCTTTGGACATGTTCTCCATGTTCTTTGGACATGGTCTCCTTGCCAGTATTTAGTAAGTTATCTTTTCTCATAATACATAGAATAGTCTGGAACATTTACCCAAAGTCATACAGAGGACATCCAAATACAATGAAGAATGAAGTACAGTTAGACACAATGTATAGCGTATGCAAACTACCTTCAGATTAGTAGTTCATGTCCTGATAACAAAGTCTAATCTAATTTTGTGAGACTCCCTCATTTTAGTGAGGGACAAGTTAGACTTGCAGAATAATAATTAATATCAATACTTTCTGAAAGTGAGCACTTGGTATACTATTGCCTTCCCTTGTCTTCATGGATTTCAATAATATAATGGATTATCCCAAAATTCTACTATATCTCCTAAATTAATGACATACTTAATACACTGTAACACACAATCATGTATATTATTACAGGAAATGTATTATCTAATGTTGTTTTCTTTCATGCTCAGTATCAGAACAAAATTTTAAGTTATTAAAGATCACATCTTCCTCTTATTGAGACCCCAAAGTTCATTTTTTTCTTTTCCCAGTATTATTTTACTTGAATTTGGATTGCTCTGAATTTTGCCTCTATAGCAAGTAATAGCATTTCCCGTTTTAATAGTTGTCTTTATTATTTATTGATTTTTTTTTATGGAAAGAAGATACTTGTTATGACAACATAAAGAGTTGACACTACTTACTCTAAATAGAGAGAAAATTAATTTATTCAAGTGACGCATGTTTTGCTACCAACATCCAGTTAGCAGAAGTGTGTCAAAAAATGTTGTTAAAAATGAACATCCTACAAGAAGGCCTTCAAGAACTTTACTTGGACACTTTACTTACATATTGATTAGGTTAAGAAGTAAAAAAGTTTCCAAAGATTGGGTTCTTGCAGCGTTCACTTAAAATTCATATTTACATAACAGTAACTAAAAGCTACTCTGTGCTTTTCAGGTCTGAACTAACTACTCTTCTAAAAAATGTATCATGCATGACTCAGTTAAAGAAATGTTCTGCTGGACATTTTCTTAATGTTCAAGTTAACTCTAGAACTCTTCAATATTCATCTCACACCTGTTCTTCCTGTTCACTTTTTTATTTTTTTTTAATCTGGATCCCTGACTGGCTCCGTCATGTAGAATCATAAAGAAAAAAAAAATAGCTAAATTCAGTCGGTATAGGGAGAGGAAAAAGTAACACAACAGATGTTAGAAGCCTGGAAAGCCAATTACTCCATTACTTGCTAGAGAAATAGCAATGTAACTAATATATCACTGTATTTTTCATTTAAGGGCAGCAAGTTCATGTTGCTTGTTTCCTTAGCAATAAAGAGAGAGATTGGATCTTTGAAAATAAAGGAAATAGAAAAAAAAATATCCACACCATAGCAGTAAGTTTCCACACTAGTTAATTATGAAGGCAGCAACTGCTCCCAGGGAAGCTCGTGCTGATTAGGGACCTTACAGTCCTTTGCCTTGCTCCTCAGCAATCAATTTACCAATCACCTTACAAGTGCAAAGTGAACGTAAAAATTTTGCCATTTCAGTCTTGAGAATATCTTATGACTAGATTTCACAGCTGGAGGATTTTTGATCATTTCAGGCACTGGGGGGAAAAAAAAAAGGTATTATTTCATTGTACTCAGGAAATCTGAATGGCAGCTTCCAAGGCTTTTGTGGAGCAGTCCATGAATTTGAAAGGACCTTTAGATTTGCCTTCAGGTGAGCTGGTCTGAGCCCTAGAAGAACAAGACGTTGGAGTTTCGGTCTCAAGCATATTCAGACCATAAATCTACAACAAATAGTCTGTGACAGTTCCAGTTTAAGGTGTTTGCGGCCTCCTGTCAGCCCTTGGCTGCTTCGCCTCACTGTTTTTAGCAAGAGGGGTGGAAGTGGAAAATTTAATTTTACCATGTGTCAACCCCTGCCTGTCTCATAGACTGAACTCTGAAGCAGTTGCTTTGGCACAGATGGGAGGTATCACACAGCAGTGTGGGAATAAGAAGCCAAGGAGCAAGAACCCTTGCAAGGTATTGCCACTAAATGCTCCCTGTGACGTGACCATGGTTTCCTTTCATCACCTCTTGTTCCTTGAAATAAGTATGTTTGGGCCCTGGAATTTCCCACAGAGTTTAAAGCTGTTTAAATGATATATTTTATGTAGGCTTTCGATTTAGTCATGTGAATGTGAAAACTAAAGCTTTCGAGTCCATTAAACCACAGCTATTTACCCTACATGGTTTATTTCCTCTGCCCAGTGTGTCTACAGAGATTTTAATTCCTTAAACTAGAGTTAGGTCCTTTGAAGGTTATGATGCCTGTGGCCTCAAACAATGAAATTTTCAGGCTTCTCAAACAGCTGCTGTTAGGCGTTAGGAGATTTTGAGATTCACTCTGTCTTCTCAGTTTTCTTAATGGGTTGCATCTGTGCTATTCAAATGTAAGGTTTTACAGACTTGTCTGAATACTGCTATAATGTTTCTTAGCTCTCCAGAACCA
>VZSG01000492.1:139872-151264 GCA_013398315.1 Nothoprocta pentlandii | reverse complement strand
TTTCCTTAAAAAAAAAAAAAAAAAAGGCAAAAACAAAGATTAGTATGTCCAAAATAGAAAGCAAAGACAAGGATATATGAGAACTGGATTTTCCATTTATACTTTTATACTCTGCCACATAAAGCATTTGTTCAGGGGGAAAAAAAAAAAAAGAAAAAAAGGCACTAATCTAAAGGAGGCATCTTCAATTACACTGCATTTCAAAGTTAATCACTTTCAGGTGTGCAAACTATGCAAATTTACCTACTTATAAAAATCAATGCACATAGCTATTAAAGATGAGTAGGAATAAGTCATCTGGGTTTTATAGTGAAAATATTTTTATCAGAATGGTTTATGGAATTTAGAATGAGTTAATCTTTTTTTTTTGATAAACTAGTAGAAGAAAGAATTTATTTAATGATATAACCAGTAGACTGTGATAACTGATAGTTTTAGGTAACATGATTATATTATTAGCAAACTGGATTCAACGACTGAGTCAAACATCAGTTAGAACAGAGCAAGACCTCAATCTCTGTCTCTTGGAATATGTTGCATAAATTGTTGCAAGCCTTTTACTCTTGAAAGTATAAATAAAAACAAAAGATATTAGCACAACAGACTAAGTTTACTTATTTTGTGATTCTGGAAGGTGATTACAGAACAAAATGATTTGGATGTAAACAGGAATCAGCAAACCTTAGAAATGTCAGAACTTTTAAAATCCAAATATTATTTTTATTAGGAAGTTAGTAAAAATAATGATGGAGTCTCCAAAATCTCTGCCAAATGGCTGTACCACTAATACTTGCGCTTACCATTTCACAGATTTGTAGTGAGCAGCTACAGCTGCATTAGACCTTGTGAACTGTTTTAAGTTTTTAGGAACTAGGACTGTGATTCAGGAACTTTGCTATTTGTTTCAACTAATGAAGAAAATCAAAAAATTTGATCTTTTAATTGGCATGATTTGACATTCAAGAGAAACTATTACCAAACACTTCTAGGACACTGCAGAGACATCTAATATCAAAATCCTCCCTAATATTGCTCCCATGTGTCTGGAATTAGCATTTTATAATTTCCCAGCTAAATAACACTTGCTATGATTCATTGCCAGATATAAAGAGTACTTAGAGTTATGTACTCCATACAAGTCTCCAGACAAGCTAAAGAAAGCAGAATGCTTCACAAAACTCCATTTAGAATATAATTTAAAAAAAATTAGGCTGCATCGATACAGACTGAGACCTCATCATTGACAGCTGTGCAGTCAGTCTCAGGGCTAGGTATTAAGTCCTGGACTGTGAAGAATATAAGCCTTTCAATCTGCCTGAATATTTTTTATTTATAAATAATATAAATTTTGGCCCAAACATGGCTTCTACTGGATGGTGGACAAGCACAACTTCTGAATGAGAAAAAATGTAAAGAAAGGAAATATTTAGACATTTCAGACTCAGTCCTAATCATGTAAGGACAATGGACATTTATGAAATGATGGGCTCTTATGGTGGGCTCTTAAGAGGTTGCCCCAAGGTTCTATGCCCATTTGACCTGTGGACTCATGAATGACCCTCCCAAACTGATTCACTTAGCAGTGTAGTAGCAGCCTAATAGATCTATGATATGCAGGGACAGAAACAAAAAGGATGACACAAACGAAATTTTTAGGAATGCCACATGGTTTGTAAAAAAACTTTCTGAAATGGGACTTTAATGGAAATCAAATAGTAAGTTGACAGCTTTAAAAATGCTACATTGAAGGTGAGTTAATCAGTCTGGCCTTTCTTATTTTAAAAAAGTCTTAATATAAAAAAATTGACACTTACAGAGTATGTTTTGTACGATCTTTTCTAATGTCTCTTTGAAATAAAATAAATCACACTTCAGAAGTATTTTATTCTCTCCATTGACGTTAGCTCAGAAATTTAGTTAGAGGAATCACAAAATACATGAACAGCTCCAAAGAATAAATAAGGAACAGGAACTGTGCAGCCAGATAACAACTTGCTAGACTATTGTTCTGGATTACTGCTGAAACTTGGTCCTCAAAACCAACTTTTTCAGAAGTCTCTTGTGAATCAACTGCATAGTACCAGAAAGGTACCTGCAGTTCTCATTGACTGTGCCATACTTCTACTTCTTGTGTTTTGGGAAAGTTTAAATTGCCTTTTCTTTTTGTCACTATGAGAGAATGCGTATTTTGCAAAATTCCATTCCTCCTCCTGAAGTCACTCCTGAAGTCACTTGGTCACTCTAGTGACAAAGGATACAGACAAAGCAGAGATGAATGCCTTCTGTGCCTCAGTTATTACTGGTAAGACTTACTTTGAGAAACTGCAGTACAGAGAGTTCAAAGAGAAGATGTGGAGCAGTTCATCCAGGGCAACAACTGCAAGTACCTGAAGGACAAGGAAATGATCAAGAGTAGTCAGTATGGATACACAGAGAAGATAGAGCATGGATACACAAACCAATCTGAAACCAATCTACCCAGTCTATCATTGGACTGGGTAGAGAAGAACAGTGTAGGTGCCCCCCTTGACTTCAGCAAGGCTTTTAACACTGTCACCCATAGCGTCCTTAAGGCAGATTCAGACTTGTGCAGACTACATGTGTAGTGAAGTGGATTGAAAATTGGTTGAATGGCAGAGTTAGGAGGGTTATGCTCAGTGGCACAAAGTCTAACTGGAGAGTTGGAGGCCAGTGTGTACCTCAGTATTCAATACTGGGTCTAATCCATCAGTGACCTGGAAAAAGGACACCTCCGGCAAGTTTGCTGATGATACAAAACTGGTACAAATGGCTAACACCTCACAGGGCTGTGCTGCTATCCAGAGAGACATTGACAGAGCAGAGAAATGAGCAGAGAAAAAACTCAGGAAGTTCAAAAAAGAGAAATGCAGTGTCTTGCATCTGTGGGTAGAATAACACCATGTACCAGTACAGGTTGGAGTTTGACCTTCTGCAAAGCAGCTCTCCAGAGAAGGAGCTGGGACACCTGGTGACCAAGTTAACCATGAGCCAGCAAGGTACTCCTGTTGCCAAGAAAACCAATGATATTGTGGGATGTATTAAGCAGAGGGTTGCCAGTATGCGGAGGGAGATTCCACCACCCACCTTCACCCCACACTCCCACTCATCCATATCTTCCTGTTGTGTCCAGTTTGGGGCTTCCTAATAAAAGAGAGGCATGGAGCTACTGGAGCAAGTTGAGCAAAGGGCTGCAGAAGCATTGAGAGGATGCCTCTCGTAGCATCTGCATAGACAGAGAGGCTGAAATCTGTGGAACTGTTCAGACTGATGGAGATAGACTGAGTTATACACTCCTTATCAATGTGTTTAAATATCTGAAGGGAGGCCATGAGAAAGACTGAGCCAGACTCTTTACAGTGGGGCACCTTGAGTAGTAAACATGCAGCTTGGGTAGACAAACATCATGTGTGGTCTTCAAATAAATTTTTTGGATCAGAACACAAATGAAAACAATTTGTTAAAAAATTTTTCATTCAATTAAATAATTTGCCAAGCAGTAGGATGCATTCCTCTGGGCAGGAAAATTGAGGACAATTAAATCTATACTCCAAACATAACTCCAAAAGAACGCAATTGAGGGAGACAGGACTGAAAGTAATAATTAGGAACACTGAACTACCAGCTCTGTTTTTGGGGGCTATGTCTTAGAATCTATGGGGAAAAAAAATAGCGACCCAAGGAGCATTTGCTCATAAAGTTCAAAATAAAGTGTCATTCCTATTTGATTTCCATGTAGCTTTTTATTTCTAGTCTTCTAACCAATATTTCTTTTTTAAATCTTTTCCTAATTGCACTAAAAGGCTTCTCTCCTGTGAGGGGCAGGTTGAGTAAGGTGATAGTGACAAGCACATGTTTTCCTATCTCCATGGAAGTAGCAAATGCAAACAAAGTAGCATGTAGAGGCATCCAGGGATGACTTGCACCTGTGCCCAGGGATTTCAGGAGAGGAAGGATATTTCTTGATAAACTACAAAGAAGCAGCATGGGAGCTTAGATTGCCATGTGCACACTTCTGGGAAGATGTTCCCTGTGGCAGGTGTAAACTGTTACTTCTGTCTTTCCAAGGAGCAGATGGCTGAGGAACAATTCTAGATCTGGATGTGCCTTGAATGATTAGCTCCATCTCTCCTGTCCTCTTCACTTCTGAGTCAGTTTTGTTCTAGCTACTGAACTCATCTTACCTCACTCACTGAAATATAACATGCCTGCTAAAGCAGTTGTTTATGTTTGTGAGGACGAAAAAATGTGTGGTTTAATTGACAGGCATAGTGCAAAAACACTGTCACAAAGAAGACACTTTCCTGTGTCTTCTTTCTCACTTCCTGAAGAGGAAGAGAGAAGCTGTTTTTCACATCCAGAGCCTGCTGGATTAAAAGCAGTGGTAGACAGATGTTATTTCAAATGCCTGGGTTTGACACACCAACGCACAGGCAGAACAGAATACAAGTCTCTAGTTCTTTGTACCCACTTCCATATGACCTCTCTCCTTAATGTGGACTGTTTGCATGTTTTCTTGACTCTGACATGCTGCTAAAGCTTTATCCTTTGGCAAGTGAAATATTAAGACTTGCATGGATCTTTTGGAGGTCATTGATTTGTAAAGACTATGTAACCTCCTATTTGTCTGACTTTTATAGATTGGTTAATAGAGAAACAGCAGAGTTAATACAATGTAGATATAGGAGTGGTTCCTACAAAGAATTGTTAAGGGCAATTAATAGACTGCATACATTTCTAAAATCTGTCATACCAAATTATTTTTCCATAGCAGCTCCATGTACATCACCTCAAAAATTGACTTCAATGTCATATTATTAATAAATTCAGCTTTTATAAAAAGACTAAGATAACTCATATGCCTTCTAGTAAGGCATTCCTGATGCAGTTATATACCTCCTTCCTTGGCTTGTATTTATCATTAAGAAAATTTAGTAGTCATACACAGGTGTTCACAGGAATATAGAATCAGATCGGGCAAATAATCATATAGGTAGCACAGCTACAATAGACTAAACAGATATTAATGATTCTTTCCTTAGTAATGTGCTTGTTAAAATTATACTGTTAATATATTGTAAATTGATAACAACTAGACCCTTTAAAAAATGTATTTTGCTTTAAACACATTTACAGTGAGATCAAGAGTAGAAAAATAATTTTAAGTGGAAGTGAAAAGTTATCTAGATGGGACCAGAAAGAATAACAACAAAAAGTATTACATATAAATTTTATAGTATTTCTGTAATTAATCTGAAGAGTGAAAATAATAGTATAATAATCCCTTACTCAATGGGAATGTCCAAATTGTCATTACCCAGAGACCTCTATAGAACAAACGTTCTATATGGTAGAAAGAGATGTCATAAGAACAACAACGGAGCTTAAAATAATAATGCAAGTCTTAAAAACACATTACTGCTTCTATTTTTGATTTTACAGACTGAATTACTTCGCTATACACTTTTATCCATTCAGTTCCAAGCCAAGTAAACTGTTACAGTGATCAAAACTTAAAAGAATATGATAGTAACCCAATCTGCTTTCTGACATGGTATTGGGAAAGGATGTACATATTTGGGCGTAACTCTGGTTGTATTTTTTTATACAGACCTTTAATAGCTAATATGTGCAGGAGTTATTATGAATTTTGTACACAAATATGTGGACTCAAATTACTGAGGGATTTGGAAAAAAAAAAGTTGTTTTATTATTTACAGAATAGAACTAAAATAAGAAGGCTAAAATGGGAGGAATATGTGAGACAGTCAAAATGTAAGTGACATTTCATAGCGATCACTGTGAAAATCATTTGGGTTAGAAATGCTTTGTAAGATGTAGAAGAGGTTATCACAGGAGTTTTGACACCCAGAAATGAGGAAGAGTATTGTCACGTCAAGCCAAACCAAACTCCATCTCAGATTTTTAAAATCTTCATAAATGTAACCATTTTTTTCTATTTCAACATTCCTATATTGCAGTTTAAAACAGTTTAAGAGGCTAAGGAGCAAGGGAATAGAGCCAAAAGAGCCAAGAGACAACATTCTTCCAAATTCAAAATTTAATGAAATCTAATATTGAAAGCCACACAGCCCAGAAAATGATTTTCATATATATATATGTGTGTGTTCATCAACAAATTCACTTTCTTTGGAGCTCACTGGCAACAGACTGCATGCTCACAGAGTTCAGAGAATAATGCAGATCAGACAGAACATGCTTAGAGAGTTCATGGAATACTGCAGATGAGCCACACATTTTGCAAATGTTATCAAAGGGGTGGAGCACCTGCAGCAATCCCATATATTATTTGCTTAGCTGAAATATGAGGCAGATGAATCTTAGTTCCTTTAGAAATTGAAACAAGCAAGTGATATGCAAAACCGTACTATATTTAGATTGCATGTTGCATGCATTGCCATTAAATATTCTGTTTGTGCCTAGGCACATGTATTCCCAAAGTGTTTGTTACCCATTTTACCCATCTGTTGATGCAGAGCATTGTAAAATTTAACACCATGTTCCTACTGTCATACATGTCTTTCCCCTTTGAGAAGGAGGATAAAGTTTTATTAAGTTTTATGGCCTATTCACATAATGGAATCCATAAAGAGAACAATTTAGAAGCATTTGCAACTCTTCCAGGAATATTCTTAATTTAAAACTTACTTTGACACCTCTCTTTGAGTACTTCATAATAGCAAACTGACTATGACTCAGACAAAGTATATGCAATGTATTCTGGAAGAGAAGAGCATTTAAAGATATGAGTAGAAGTGTTATCTGTATATTTTGTTGCAGATACACAATCTATTTATATGCAAGGGCTTTAAGGTTGAATTTCTGATACTGGAAAGCCAGAGTACTCAGATGATGCTAAATAAGAATAAAATAATGTTTCTTTTACTCCAGTGTTATTTATGCCTTACAGTTTAAAGAAATTGGTCAAAAAGGATGTTCATACTTAAATCAACTCAACAGTAAATGCAAGCTTCAAAAGACTTGACTGATTTGCCTTGCCTTGATACACCTAAATTTACAAATATCAAATATTCCCTTTCCAGAGGCCATTGTTTTTATTTATATACTCAGTAGAGAGGATTCATCTGATCCCTGTGAGAGATTTGCTCAAGAAAGGAGAAATTAGAGAAAAAAACAGGGCCTAACAGAACTTACAGCATTACAGAGGTTTGCTTGAGGTGAGAGACAGTTACCCCTTCCAGGATGGTTGGTATGTACGGAATCTACTTCTCTGCAATTCCCTTCACAACACAATCTGCCCTCCTAGCACACACTAATGAGAGTAAACAAAGAGTGGAGCAGAGTGAAGGAATCATGGCCAGTTTTACACCTTGCAGAGATGGCAACCTGGTCGTACCATACAGCTGATAAACCACATAGTATGGTAAGATGTCTGGTGCTGGGCCAACAATGGTGGCAGATCAGTTCCTTCTGATGGGCTTTGCTCAAACTTTTAATACAAATACACATCCTCATCCTGAATGTTACCCACTTCCAAGGAACATCCACTCCTCACTGTGTATGTTCTCTAGATTTTCGATTAACTCGAGAGACTTAATGAATAACAAAAGTAAGTATGACTGGAGTCACTCAAGCTCCACCTAAATATAAAATAAAATATATAAAAGATGGGCTAAGAAGGGTAGTAGTAGATAGTGGGAGCTATCAGATAGATGGGCTATCTGTGAACTTGACTACTTGTTTGAAAGGTGACCAGACCTACAGTCAACAGACTATTTGTGAACCCAGTGCTGCCAGAGTTGAGCCTAAAGCTGCACATAAAATTTGTGAATTTGATTGACTGTTTGGAAAACAATCGGACCTTCAGTTGACAGACTATTTGTGAAACCGGTACTGCCAAAGTCAGATCTATAGTTACTACAGTATTTGGTATCCATATTAGCAGATGAGTCCAGCTGCCTCCAGTCCTGCTAGTTTTTGAGGATCAGCTGGAACACAAGGGCATTCATCTCTTACCAAATTTACCTGCCTCCCACCCTCCCACCTTCAAACTGCAACAACCTCATACACTGCAATCTACATGTGACAATGATCCCTAAGGTCCTTTCACAGTTAACCCAGATTTGCTCAGTGTGGTGGAAAAGTTATTTGCTCCACCTTGCAATAGTCAGCTAATGGCTGGTCATTCACATTGTTCTTTAGATATCTTTCCTGAGCAGGTCTGCAGCACAGCTTAGCAGTAAGGCATTTAAAAATGTCACAGTATTTAGTTTATAGCCTTCACTTGATCCCTTCTTGACTGGAAGCTCTGCTAGTTATTTTTTACCCAGCAAAACCTACAGCCAGTCATGAATTTGCACAGCTCAGCAGTCAGCAGTCTTTCATGAATGTCCATTGCACTGTTTTACTTTCTGTTGTGCAGGAGGGCCAAAGTCTTTAGATATTCCTTTGAAGGCTACACTGTTGCAAGTCACTTTACATATAAATATTCTTTAACTGCCTTCAACTCTCTTTGATGAGCTTCTTGTGAGAGAAGTTGCATATCATCTGAAAATGCTTTGAACTAAATGACTGCATTCTTTCTGGTACAGAGAAGAAGTTAGTGATAATGTTCTTAAAGGCCCAGATGGCCTTCCAGTTCTTTTTATGCTTGCTAGTGTGAGACCTTGTTAGCAGAAAAGTCCTTGATTTCAATTCCTGGGGTAAAATGCCCTGGAATTGATCTACAGAAACATTTTCAGACAGAATCTCTGTTCTTTTCATTGTCTAACCTAAAGGTCAGAACATCTTTGGGGAATGTCAGAAATCAAAGTTCTTATTTTTGCCTAAGGAAATTGAGATTTCTCTTGTTTTCTGTCAGGTCAGTTAACACTAGGCTACAGATTTTCGGAATGTCCAATATTAAAAGCAATAAATACTGTTTCAACAAAGAATGTTAAAACTGTAGAGAAAGAAATTCAGGAATCATTCAACCAGAGAAAGGAGAGAAAAAAGTTAATATTCTTCTTTTGTTGTCTGACTTAAAGTGTATTCACACAGAAAGGAGGATAAAGAAGTTTCATTCAGATCCTGGGGATTTTCATATATCTTATGAGTGCAAACTATCAAACAAAAGGAAATAGGAAAGGATGGAGTAGGATCAAGTACTCAGAATGTTTGCATTCTAAGAGTAGGTGACCATACATCTAATGTTTTGTACTTCTGTTGATCTAGATAACTTACAGCTTAAGAAAGGTATCATTCACTTTTTCTCTTACAGAAAATTGTTATTATTTTTAAAATTTTAAAATTTAAAATAACCATTTTAAAATGATTATTCTTTCTCTATGCCAATATCAACATTGTTGGGCTCAGATGACTTCATTTTGAGAAATATTTGTCTTTTACTTGAGCATCCAGAAACCTTTAAAAATAAAGCTAACGCGAAACACTCCCTTTTCTGCCCCCTATGGCTGAGGGGCAGATAGCTTCAGTTCACCTTAGCTAGAACTAATCTCACAGAAGACTTATATTATCATGATATTTCTGTGGCTTTATTTTCACATAATGGGGTTTGACTTACTGCAGCAATCAGCACAACAGTGCTTTCCGTTTACATTACTTTCATCATTACTAGACTCTCCATTTGTCTCATGAAACACTGGTTTCAAAGGAGAAACAGATCTTTTTTTTTCAGGAAACATTGTGTTTTCTTCTGTGCTGAAGTGTTGGGGAGATATCATTAATATGCTTACTCACACACTGGGCTACTCTGAAGAACTTTACTATAGTCTCAGAAGAGGGCAGAACCTGCTGGCCCAGTCAAGTTCCTACCTTCATCACTTTTCTCCTGGAGAAACATTTTGGGGATTTAAATGAATCAACCTTTTTTTGAGAGAGGAAAAAACTTTGTGTGTGTGTGCATGTGTGTGTGTGTGTGAAATGTGTTTTTTGTCCAAACAAAAATTGGCAATTAAGGGAAATTCTGCTAAAAGACAAGAATGATTTGAGACAGAGAGTGGGGTAGGTGAGCCAACAGTTTGTCCCAGAAAGGATATGTGAGTGCTGAAGGCACTTTAATGTGAAGGCACCAAGTCCATCTGGGAACAGCATCCAGCATCTGGGAAGTCCCAGAAACTACTTAGTTCACAGTGTTTCTTTCAATTCTGACCCTGTGTTCAGGTTTCCCATCTCATTGCAGTCAGGAATAAAAACTTTTTCAAAATGTCAAAAAATATCCCACATGGAAATTTTGACCAGCTTCTACATAGAAGCACAGTTGTATTTTGCAGAATGAGTTGGCAGACAAGGCAAAACAACTCAAAGGATTCTTCTTCAGACACTCATTCAGCCTGTCTTGGTTAAAGTCAGCTAAAGTCAGACAGTTTCTCTGTTTGCAGAGAATGAGATTTGAAATGCAGTTTTTGAATGCTTTTATGCACTTAAATATATATTAGGGTTAGAAAAAATAAAATTAGAAACAAAAACATCAAAAAAAAACTTTTAATATTTAAAGAGAAATAGGAAAATTAAAATCAAGAAGAACAAGTAATAGAAATTTTCTCTCTGAGATTCTCTTGAAAACAAAGGAACCAGTCATAAAATGGGTTTTAACAATTTCTAAGCCGACTCTACAGACACAAAAGACAAAGATAAATATAAATTTCAAAGAAGAAAACTATGAAGAAGTGACCACTGAAGAAGATTTACAATTTTCCTCTTTATTTTTTCATAGGTTAACAATGTCATTTTCAGAAGGTAGATATTACAAATCAGTGAATGAATCTACTACTTAAAAAAGTTAAAATGGAATGTTTTAGAAAATTTATATTATCTTCTCCTCAGAATTGTTTTTGATGACTCCACATTTTCCATTAAAAAAGGTTCAGTGGAAGGAACACTTCCAGAGTTACCTGTATGACCAATCATTCTTTAAAAGTATTTATAGAGAAAGAATAAGCAAATGCTAAAGAAAACAGAAACTAGCAAAGAGTTTTGAGTAAAATACAAAAGTGAAAAAATACTATCATTTCATATTTGAGATGACGTATGAATAAAGCTGTTAAAAAATCTGAAGAGTGTACTAAGTATGCGAAGTACTAACTTGGTAACACCCCTCCAGGATGTATCTACCAGAACTATAATCCTGAAACAGAACACAAAACTGAGAAAACATGTGTCTGGTAGTCATGCAACAATCTCCAGTAGCTGTTTCAAAAGAAGTGTTTAGAATATTTAGGAAGACATGAGATTACAGGATAAAAAATTGTCTTTTTCTGAAGTTCAAAGAAGCAAAAAAATAAACATGAAGGTAGAGAAAGAGAGACAGAAAGACGAAGGAAGGAAGGAAGGAAGGAAGGAAGGAAGGAAGGAAGGAAGGAAGGAAGGAAGGAAGGAAGGAAGGAAGGAAGGA